>CAJHUC010001506.1:0-27052 GCA_905146915.1 Ostreobium quekettii
TGCTATGTGAGCTTGGTGGCCATTTGAGTTCTGGGCAACCAAACAGAGTTCCCCATTGATATGACGCGGGTTGGCAAGAGGGCACAAAGTTTCATTGACACACCACACTGTCGATGCACCAGTGATAACTGGCACTATTGCACATCAACATGCAAGCAATGTGACCGGAACCCACTGGAAACAACTGCACTGACCTGAAGCAGCAACAGTACACTGCTGATGCACACATGGACATGCACACACCTGAGTCCCATTCCACAAGCCACAACCACTTGCATGTCGTCTTTCCCTTGCAGAACTCTCTCAGCATCACATAAGAAATTCTCATTTGGTGCCATCAGTGGTACTCCATTCCACATACCACTGTACCCTGTGCAAACAAAAGAATGTTTGAAGAGACTGAGCCATGAGAGTGCAACATGCGATGCTTCTACTGTGCCCATCATTTAAAGGGAGCCGTTTGGGCACAGTGATTGGGCACAAGCAGCTGAATAATTCCCCTGACTCGCAGCAAAATATGTTAGGGAGGCCATGATCTCAGTGCAATCTTTCTCGATTATCTAAGAGTACCAGCATGTGTTGCCCGTCTTATCCAGGTCAGTGGATCGGTGCCTTTGTCTTCGACGAAGAAAGGGCAATGCAGGGACCCCTTCACCCTTGCTCGCTCATATTCATATTCTGGTCGCACATCCAGCAGCTGAACATGAAGCAGGCAAACTCCCTTAGGTGCAATGAACATGGGTGGTGTGCCAAATCGTTGCTGAAAGCAAACTGGGGATGCAGGACGTGATCATTTCAAACAAATCTCAATGGAAGCCAGGTAATACAACAATGGCCTCACCCAAGGTTCTCCAAGTTCTACCTTCGCACCAGGAGGTTTGGACTTGAGTTCAGCAAAACCCGCCAAGCAGCACCTCAGTTGGAGCTGAAGAATTCAACACTTTTCCTGCAACTATTATGTATTTCACCGCCCAGTATATTCCCTTGCAGAAACTAACCCAAATTTGCCATCAACTTTGTAAATGAGCTGAATGGGCTTTGTCACCCAAGTGGGCAATTGATCCAGACGTCAACAAACACAGACCAAAGTGAATTCAGGAAGTGCAGTGCGCTCAAGTCTCAGCATAACATCATAATGTCGGGGTCGGCAGTGGCGCAGATCACGGATTGCGGTTCCCGGCGCCACCATAAAAGTGGAGAGCAGCCGGCATCGCACCTTGTAGCCGCTGTCCAAGAGGGCCTTAAGTTCCTGTGCCGTAACCGCCCGTACTTTCCCGCTCTTTACCAGGTCACTGCCAGCCTGCACAACAGGCAACGTCAGGTGCCATATTCTCCCAAATCATTTCGATCCGATCAACCAGCACCAACAACGGCGCCACGACAACGAAAGCCTCCAACGGTCGCTCAGGGCCTTTCCACGGTGGTAAAAAGCCCATTCCGCCCTGGAAGCGTCACTGAAAGTCTAGACGCAAACTTGAAGTGGGAGAATTGTCGCCCATACCAAGTGAGCAGCCCACGAGCATTCCCGGCGCCTGCACAACTGCCCATTTGGATTTGAGGGGTGCATTCGTCCAAACGGCGTTTCGAGCCCATACTGAGGGGTTTGATTCGTGGCACTTCGTCCGCGGCAACAGGAGGACAGAGTGCGCCCACCTGCAGCCCGCACACTATCGTCGGTCTCGACGCCCCCCTTCGCCATTGCCTGCGGGGCACCCCGGCTGCCAAGCTGTGCGGCGGGCCGTAGGGGGAGCCCAGGTGGCAGCAACCGCGAGGCTGCATGCCGGAGTGTGTGCGTCTCGGGCCGTCCACGGGACCAAACGCGCGAAAAGCAGGCGTCGCGCCGTGCCCATGAAGGGCCCAAAGCACCCTGGATCTCGCGGGCCAAGGCATCAAGATTGTGGCACTGTCGGGCATGCCAGGTCGAGACGCGAGGGGACCACCGCGTTCGTACAGGCTTGTAGTACAACTTGGGGTGGTTTACCTAACGCCTGGGGGCCAGCGTCTGTCGCGATGGGGTCATTTGACTGCGAGGCTGTCTCGGGGGGGGGCCGCGTCAATTTAGCAAGTGCTGGGTGCGCTTTCAGCGTCATACAGGTGAGACGCAATTTTTGCCTGGCTGGTGACGGCAACAGAATTGAATTTAATGAGTTGGATGTGTACAACGTGCAGTTTGGCCTGGTTGGAACCAACCCTTTTCGTGCTGGACGGGATCAACAGTCTGGTGGCACCAGGAAAAGGGACAAGAACATCGAACATCGTACAAATACAGCTGGTCATGTGAACTGCTCGCCTCAAGGTGCGTTGCTGGTGAGCGGTTGTGGCTGCTTGCACGTCTCTGACGGTATGCCAACGCCTCGCCTACAGCAAACCCCGCCAACTGGTCAAGGGCATATATGGAGGGCCTGTCCAGGAGCTGACGGTTGGTCTCTTGCCGAAGAATGGAAGAAACGGCCTTCGATCATTTTCTTTACTCGTTGGGTCCTGTGGGATTCGGTCAGGGTACCTTTATAGTCTGCTAAACAGCCAACAACACCTATCAAGTTGCAGGTTTCTGGTGGCCCAGGGTGGAACACTGCTAATGGTGTTGCACCATAGCATACTCTTGTGACCCAAAAGCGCCCAAGATGTGCCTACAGCCATAGCATCCGATAATGACGAGCACTTCACAATAAACCCCCAAGCGCCGCACAAAACCAAAGCGGTAATGTAAGAGCTCACAAACACGCACGTAATCCAGGCGCCGTCTCGTCGACCTCCGGCCACCCATTCCAAAACTCTTGGCAAGACACCAAGCTCCTTAAGCACTTCTGACAGCACCTGCCCATTGCTTCTTCGGCCCCAGGGAATTTGCATACAGGACATCCTGTCTATAACTCGTTTGGACATCTTAGAAAGCCGCCAGCACCCACGCTGAAGCAGCCACGACTCCTACTTACCAGGCATTTACCAACTGGTCCTCCGTGCCCGGCCCCATAGTTGACTTAAGCTACCCATTGCTTGCACTGCCGACTGTGTCGCCTGGCCCAATTCTCAAAAAACTAAGAACCTCCAGCGGACATCATGTAATTCGGAAAGACCGCCAGGCATGCCTCATGATGGGCCACAAAACTGCTGCCTGGCTTGTGGTACAGCATAATGTACATTACGCCCTTTCCTACTCAGCACAATGGCATGTCAAAGAGCAGAACCACTCACACTGCCATGTCGCTGACCTACCCACCTACAGCCAAGCCAAGCAGGACTGGGCTGATAACAGCCACAGCAACCAATTGGGGTCTCCTGAACATACCCAGGGGATGTCAAAACGTCAAAACGTCAAAACGTCAAAACGATTACAAAGAATGCAGGTCATTACCAATAGTTCGAGCCCGAGGGGCATGTTGAACCAGCTTTTCAGGGGAGGGAATGGGTGGCCTTGAATGTGACACGTGCCACAGTTCACAGCACCACAAGCTGCCTTTTGTAAGAAAACCACCCGGAGATCAAAAAGCAAGCCACTCATCCTGCAGATACGAATGCCCCAAGACCCAGCAGATGAATAATCACCTCGCTGCCATACCCCTGGCGAGCTCTTCCAAGGCGCGCTGGCGGTCTTGCGGCACCTAAGACACCAGCACAAGTGCTGTCAGCCGCTGAAGCTCCTCGCATCGCATCTGTCCCCACACTGACACATCCACTCATGTATCCATGTGACTAAACAAACTGCACTCCACACACATGCATATCTTAGTGCTGACACATGCAGCTGCATCCACATTATTTTAGCAGGTATGTTTACCAGTTGGAGGTCACGGCTTTCGTAACCCCAGGTCGCCCAACTCCCGCCCCAACGCCCGCTTCGCTGCAGATGGCGGCAAACTTCGCGAGGCGCCCCGAGCAAGAGACGCCAATCGCCCGTGTCCCAATTTTACCCTTCGTCCGAGGGGCGCGCAGCGGGCGCCGCGAGGCTTGCCGCTGCGCGAAAAGGGCATGTTTGAACGCCAGCGTGGCAGTGGGCCTGTCGATGCGTTGCGGGCTGCCGCCGTGCTTTGGGCTGTACTGTGGGCGGGCGTGGCTTGACTGACGGCCAAGTATTTTAAATACCGCGGGGTTAATTCAGCACACCACTGCCCACAAGTCGACGTCAGATATGCCCACGGGGTACCCACCGATGGATGAGAACACTCCAAACAAACAGCAGCACAAGTATCACATGAATAGGAGCTGCAGCTGCCGCAGCCCACCCCACCTGCACAGGCTTGGGCTGCAGGTTCGCAGGCTGCAGTCCACCCGCAGCATTCAAGTTGAAAAACCTCTCAAGTCCTGGCTGTCCGCCCTGGCCATTTGGGATTCCCTGGAGCTGTGCAAGTGCATTGGGGTGCACCAGCATAGGATCCTATTGGCCACAGTGACAGCAGTCATCGCACATACCAGGGGGTGCAAATGAGCCGGGTATAAAACAAGCTTCCCTTCCAGTGATGTTCGTCAGCACAGTGCCTATCACCAAAGATCCTAATTACGGTCATGTGTCCATAGGCACCGTTGGAGCAGTATTTGACCAAGAGACAAATCTTAGAAGCACAACAAGATATTCTCTCAAGTGTTGCTGGGCCTGCATTGGCACATAACAAACACAGCAGGACACTCAGAAGGCACCATGGGACATAGCCATAAAAGCTGCCCATTGCATAAGCCTAAACTCAATGATGGGAGGCAATGTTTCCAATACAAGCAGTTGTGACTCCCAAATTGTAGCAGTCACTGCTGGCTCTCCAAAGGACCCACCTGTTGACTTTGCATTGCACCATGCATCTGTGCATGCCCTAAGAATTGATTCTGAGACGCCCCTGGGGCACTGTACGGCGACAGCATGGCTGCTGGTGGTCTCATTGCTTGACCACCAGGGCGCAACAGGCCATTGGGAAAGCTGCCTCCCAGTTGTGCGCTGCCTCTTGCCATGGGGAGTCCAGGATCATGAGAAATGAGAGGATTCCCTTGCTGGGGTCTAAAGAATGGGTTCTGCTGCATATTGGCCATCAGAGGCAGCCCACCACCTTGTGGCTGCAACTGGCCCATAATCGCTGGATTGGCCTGCTGTTGCAGCAATAGGTTGGGTAGCGCACCTGCGGCACATAAGCATGGCTGAACTTGTTGTTTCTGATCGGGCACAGGCAAAATGGCGCAATGTGACAAATGAGAAAGCAGCCAGTGGTCTGCTGCTGCTGCCGATGCTGTTCTTTAGAATTGCCCAACGGCAGCACAATTCCTGCATGCTGAAAACTGAAACACAGTGGTGCACAGCAGATACACTGCAAAGTACGATCCAGATCCCTGCCACCACTGGCACATGGTTGTTGCCCTATCAAGGAGCTTCCTCCACTATTCTGCCACTCTGCAAGCATCTGCTTGGCCCCATCATACCTCTTGGGCCAGGCATCCCTGGATTTCCCAAACCCGTTGAGCCCAGGCGACCACCAACATGTGCTTCGCCTGGCAGACCCGCAGCACTGAACATCGCTTCCTGTTGGAGGCTGGCCAAGGGGTCCAACAGAAGACTGCGCTGAGCATCTAAGGGGGGACCTGGCTTCCCACCTTCAGTTGCAAAGGGCGACTGCAGCCCCGCACCTTGTTGAGCATTGCCTTGGCCCCCAACATTCATTGGCGGCATCCCCATCAAGGGCTGGGGTGGCCCCGGTGGACCAGCAGCCCCGCCTTGGGAGAAGAGTGAACCCATGCCCTGTGATCTTACAGCATTGCCCCTGCCACCATAATTCTGAAGACCAGCCATGTGTTGCGGGGCCACTGCCATGCTGGGACTGAGGGCAGGCACACCCTGGTTTGCATGAGGACTCCCTTGCTGCAAGAACCCCAGTTGGCTCTGAGGCAAGCTCCCCTGGAGACTGCCTGGAGCAGGTACAGAGACCTGAGGTCCACCCACAACCAGAGCCTGATCTGATATTCCCAAACTCAGGGATACAGAAGGGGGCACAACCTGCTCACCAGCTGCAGCACTCGCTGACAGGCACCTTGGACTCTGCTGCTCCAAAAGCTGTGGAGCATGACTGGGTGACACAGCCGGCAGGGCTGCCACAACCCCGTCTCCCTTGCCAGTTTGCACTTCCAACTTGGCTGCTGGGGGCCTGTCGCCCTTCTCTGAATCACACTCGCTGTCTGGCAGATCAGGAGCAGCAGGCGCACTGCGAGTTGACAAAAGGTTTGGGATCTCCTCCTCGGAGTCCATTGCCCTTTGTGGCTGAAGGGGTGGTTGCTCTCGCATAATGCCAGTCTGCATTGCCAGCAGGGGACCAGGGGCCTGCTGCTGCTGCTGCTGCTGCTGCTGCCGCTGTTGCTGCTGTTGCTGCTGCTGCTGTTGCTGCTGTTGCTGCAGCACCTGCAGTTGCTGCTGCTGCAGGGCCCTTTGTTGCAGCAGCTGTTGTTGCTGCAGCCCCTGCAACTGCAGAGCGCCCAGAGCTGCCTGAGCTTGGAGAGCCCCAAGGCCTTGGAGCCTGTCCAAGGGATTGGCAGCCTGGCGCTGTTGCTGTTGCTGCATCATCCCTGGAAACGACATGTTGGGAGCAGGTGGAGCACCCAGTCCCAGATTCAGTATGCCAGCACTGGGAGGCGTGTTCTTCTGTGCTGCTGCAGCAAATAGCCTCCCAAGAACGTTATCCTGCCTTGGAAGTTGTGCTGGCGGTGACTGCTGCTGACCCACGAGACCTTGGAACCCTGTGTTGGCCTGCCCACCCAAAGGAAGCCCCATGCCAGGAAGGAACTGGGGCTGCATCTGGCCCACTGCAGGACCGCCAGGTATTGCGCCCATCCCTGGCTGCATGTTTGCTGCATTCGCCTGGCCCCTCAGCAGATTCAACAGGAAGTGCGCCCCATCCATGGACCCATTGCCGGCAGCATGTGCAGCCCCTGTGTCACAACCAACTGGTTTAGATCCAACCCAGAAATCTTGCAGGTAAAAGTAATACAGTGCCCTGTCCACCTTGACACAAGTTTCAGCTTTCAGGCAAGGACCGAGCGACAGACCAGCTGTGCTAATCCACCTCCGCTTCCCTTCATCTAGAACATCAACAAACAGCATTTTGGTGGGGCAAAAAGACACCACAAACAGCACACTTGGAAGGACGAAACAAAAGGGCGTCTTCAAAAAATACGAACAAGCTTTGGGGTGAGATGGTGCCTTGGGGGAGCAGCAATGTCAACACACATTATACCTTCCAGACCAACAGCTCCAGCGTTTCCAATGCCGTACTGCTCTCTCTCCAGATCACCCACCGACTTGTATTGCTGTGGCATTGGTGGAGTCTGAAAATGCGGCAGTCCCAAAACCTGCTGGCCACGTACTGCCCCCAATGGTGGGCCTGCGAACACTGGTGCACCTCCCTGTGCCAATCGTCCACGCTGCATTGTCTTCTCTATTTCATCAACGGTGTTGAAAGTTGTTGGTAGTGGGGGCAATTCTGGGACACCTGCTTGCTTGATCGCCTCCTTGAATGTGTCAAAGCTGAATGTGCCTCCATTTGGTCTACCTGCTGCAATTGGAATGTTGCCGCCTTAAACACTGACAGTCCACAACAAACAACATGCATCGTTGCCACCACTGCAAGGTCGGTGTCTACAGAAAATTCTACTAGCTTTCAACGTTCCCACACAGCCATTTTCCATTCTCCAAAGGCAGATAACCCACCTTCATCGACAGCTGCAGCAGCAGCCGCGGCTGCGGCTGCAGCTGCAGTGGCAGCCATTACCGCTGATGCTGGAGCTGACGAGCTGGGGGTAGCAGTAGGACTCTCGTCACCACTCATCATTTTGTTAATTTCTTCATCCGACATGAAAAGTTCCGATGATGCCTGAGCGTGGCAACAACCACAAGTCATGTCAGCACAGAGCACGGGTCACAACCAAGTGTTGAGTGTCAATATGAACATGCCTACAGGTCCAACATGGTGCTGCTGTGCTCTGGCAGCAGTGCCACCAAAAAAGCGATCACCTGTGCAGGTGTTTGTCCACTTGCCCCCTTCTTTGCCCAAGACTCCTTGGCTTTCCTGCGCTGCTCCTCAAAAGCTGCCCTGTCTTGTTGGCTCATTGCTCCTGAGGTGTTGTCGCTATCCCCTGCATCGTGCATCCACTCTGGCTCCCCTGGCCAACCTCCTGAGCCTCCTTCTTTGTCAGCTGACACAATAACCACACTCAACCAAATGAATTCACTGCCAGTATGCTTCCAAACCAGGAGATTTTAACCAACGTCTGTGTCCAAACAGCCAGCTCAAATGACATTGTCTCCAAAATGCCCTAGAAACATCGAGGCAATCAGTGCATTTTCTCACATTGGGACTTGTCCCTGTGGCCATAAGATCCCCATCTTTCCCCTTTGCTGCGCTCTGACAGGCGGCGCTCCAATCCAGGAGGGACACGCCGTTCAGGTGGGCGTTCGGCTGGAGCAATCCTCACATCCTCTGCTTCCTTGTTCGCATCCCAGCGACCAGGCTGCTCACTCCGGGAACGCCGTGGAGGATTCAAAGGCTGCACACCAGGAGCTGAAGCAATCAACCCCAGAGCCAAAACAAGGTTACGCAGGTTCAACAGGAAGCATCCGGCTGATAATTATCAAGCTGTGTCTGTCAACTCTGGAACCAATTCCTGCTTCCACGTGAGAGATAGATGTGCATGCACATAGTCTACACAAGGGCGCACAAAAACCTACAAAGCCCCCCTCTGCCTTGTAGCTTGGCCTTGTCGTCAGCCATTTGTTTTCTCCCGGATGGTCAGACTTCGGAGGCGCATCCATCCCACCGTCGTCCACCAGACGGCTGTGTATTTGGCCTTTGGCCAGACCTGCAACTGCAAAATTCTATTTTCAGCCTCCAATCGCTGAAATTCAAACATCTGACAAGGCAAGAGGCTGTCGTTGCCAAGCACACTCCTGAGGCAACCTACCAGCAGGGGGATGCCAACCTTCTCTACCTCGCCATCCACTGGGTGGGCGATCAGAGACAGCTTCGCAAGGCCTGCAACACACCCAAGATGCCTGTTCGGACAACTTCCACTCCAGGCGTACTATTTGCGAGGTCATTGTTGGCACCAAGGCCAAACTGGGCTAATTGCCAAAACACCATGGCCTGCTGCCATACCCATGTGCACATCGATGGCCACACAGGTTGGGCATTAAAACTACCAAAATCGTACCCATTCCCAGGTGGACTCAGGAGAATCCAATCAATCTGATCAGCCAAGTGCCTCAATGAGCGATGGTGGCCCAGGATCATACCTTATAAGGGCAGAGTTGAAGCCAGACGGGGGTTTGCTCATATCAGGCCTCTCCTTGATCTTCAAGAGCCACTCTCTGTTTCACACAACACAGCTCCACAAGGCTTCAGCGATGATACCACAAGACAGAGCCTCATGTTGCCGCCAAGGCAATTAGCCAGTTCCGGACTTTCCAAGAGGGTTGCTGACAAAAATTCGAACCTGGGGAAAACCCACGATTGGACGGTTGACGCGGCCCAACAATGGCAGGGCGCACACGCACTGCGCCGGTGCTGCCCACAAGCAGCCCCAACTGCGACACATACAGAAGCGCACGTCTAGCTGGCGCAGAAGCGCATTATATTCCGTCATCAATGGGAGAGGACGGCCGACGCTATGAAGAGGCGACAAGTGGCAAAGTGTCGGGTTTGCCGCAGAGATCAAAATCTGCACACCCTGGCTTTCGGATAGTCCCGATCTCGGTCCTCACGGGCTGCGATTGCCGCCAAAGAAAATTGTTCGACGCAAACCCGCGTCCACAATTACTCCTCTTGCCCTTTGCGAGAATGCACAAACCCGCGTTGCGCACCTCGTATATCTTCGGATCCTGTTCCTCTGGCCCCGCTGTCCATCAGCACCCTTCTTCTCTCCCAGGGAGCCCGAACCACCCCTTTGCATCACAGGCAACAGAACACCCATCGCGTCGGCCCACGGAAACGCACGGTGGCACAATCCGGCTGCAGCTGCCACCCCTGTCCGCCCCCCAAACCCTCCTCACACAATCATGAGATTCCGCGATGCCGCATTCGGCTGCCCGCCCCGCAAGCGCCCCCATCCTACCCGATAGGTTCATCGCGCGCCGCGCTCTCGGCCCCATCCTTCCTATTATCTTGCAGGCACTTGGAGTTCGCGGCGTCCGTGGCGTTGCCCTTGTCCCCCATCCCCTCCCCCATGCTCGTCGGGTCCGTCGCGCGCGGTGCGTCCACAGGGCCGCCAGGGGCGCGCCACGGGGGAGCGTTGGTCCGGAGAGCGGGCGCAGGGGGTATGCGCCCCGGCAACTATGGCGAGGTCGGAAGCCAACAAAAACCCAAACTGATTATGCCCGGCCTCATCCAGCGAAACCCGGAGGGTGCCGATGTGGTCCGCGAAAACCCTGGTGTGTTTTTTGGGGCAGTGCAGCGCAGTGTTTTTGCAGTGCAGAGCTGTGTTGGTTCCTCTGCAACGGGGGGCTGGATATGAGGGGAATGAGGGATGAACAAGAGAGAAATGGCGGAATGCGTCAGAATTCAGAAATCTTGATGATGATGACAAGAGAGAAGTGACAGCGACGTGACCCCGTGGCGGCAATGATGGGAACAGCGAGCGCGGATGTGGGTGCACGGCCTGCAACTGCATTCTAAGAGCATCTTTATCGGTCGGTGCTATTGCACCGGCGGAGTTGTACAGGAACGGTTTTCATTGGCTGCCGTGCCACCTTGCTAAGGCGGCATTCGCCCAATAGCACCGGTGCTATTGCTCCCCTGCACGCATCCGCAATGGTGGGTGCTATGACTACGCCGAATAGCATCACTGCAGCACTACAATGTTCTGCGCGAATAGCACCGGTGCTATTCTGGGGAGCTATTCGGCCTCGAGCGGAGCTATTCTGGCCCCGAATAGCTCCGCTGGGCGCCGAATAGCTCCGGGGGAGCTATTGGGGAGTTATTGCTCCCCAACCGTTAATGATGGTTTTTTGACGTGCGGAGCTATTCGGATAGCCGAATAGCTCCGCCGGAACAATAGCGCCGACCGATAAAGATGCTCTAAACGCTCCATTGCTCTTGCCTGTGAACGTGCTGGGGTCACACCTGGCTGCGGCCTGCTTCACTTTGACAGAGTCGGACTTGCCAAAGTACACACACCTTTTGCGGTTTCCTTTGGGGGTCCTCAAGAACAGGGAAAAGTGTTGCCATCGGGGAAAGCTGTACAGATTCCGCGGTGCACTGTGACTGTTCCAGTTTCGCAGCAGAGCTTGCTCGCTTGCCTGCCAGAAGGTGGTTGATACCAGAATATTGCTATGCCAACCAAAACACCCCCTATGTGCACCAAGTTCAAGATCAGGGTATCATGGCCTCGGATGTGTTCAACCGGAGCCAAGCGCATGACCCACCATTGTGATCGCCTCACAAGCTCATTTCGAGGTACTTGCTGTGCAACAGTTCCCCTTTCCAAATACGACTGCGATTGTTCCCAACACTTCCTTCAGAGTCGTCAGTGGCAAATTGCAGTCCATTTCTGCTGAGCACGACTCTGTCTAAACGATTCAATGCATAGTTTATTGACTGATTGCACATGCTTCTGCCCTGGTATCCTCATGGGAAACAGGCAAGCCCAACAGTCGACATTACTTTGCAGCCAAAACGGCTAACTGGTCCTGTTGGAGTCTTTCACACAAGCGACACCGCTGAGGCGAATCTGTCGGTGAGCAGGCGGCAGCCATGTCTTAGGCTGAGAGGCAATACCACAGAGAGGGAAGAGTCCAGTCCAGAGATGCCCTATCAGGGTGCAAGGCTGCACACAGGCAAGCAAGAGAGTTCTTATGCAACGAACATGTTGCTGGACTGCATTCCCCATACGATCCTGCATTTTACGACAGCATTGTGCACAGTTCACCCCACCCGATTCCACATTCAGGGTGCCAAATTGTGGTGAATGTTCACACTTGGGTGCACTTGGCAAGCAAAACTGCGAACCCTAGGTTCTCCTTTCAATTGCCTCAGCCATCGTATTTGATCCCAGCATCACGCCCGACGCTATCGCCTTGTCCACTTTCCCCTTTCTCCGCTTCTCAAACAGATCATAGCCTGCTGTCGCCTGTAGCTGGTCCATGCTGATCGGATTTTCTTGCAAACTCAGCGTCTGCAATGAAGTGCAGTACATGAGAACGCCCTCCGGAATTGACGCCACGCTGTTCTTGTCCAAGGTGAGCGTCCTGAGGCGTCCCAAGCGCTCCAGGCCCATTGGGATTCCCTGCAAGTAGTTGTCCGTTGCATCGATGTCCTCCAGGTCCGAGCAACTTCCAATCGACTCTGGGATCTCCCTGAGCTGGTTCTTTGCCACGTTGAGTTGACGCAAGCGGGCCAGGCGCCCGACTGACTCCGGCAAGGCCGACAAGTTGTTGGCGGCAACGGAGAGTCTCTCCAGAAGGGTGAGCTCGCCCAGGCCCGCAGGCAACGAGGATATCGAGTTGTAGTCCAAGACGAGCACCTTGAGTTGAGAAAGGCGCCACAGGTCTGGCGGCAGGTGGTCTAAGTCATTCTTGGTGAGCACCAGTCTCTGCAGCCGGGACAGGGAACCGGTGAAGGCCGGCAGGGCACTGATGCGGTTGTTCGTCGCATCAATGGCCGTGACCTTGGAGCCGATATCTCCTATGGAGACCGGCAGTTCCTGAGCGACGCGAAAACCAGGACAGCAACTCAAGCGGGAGCCCGAAGGCGCGCGAGCCACTGTCACGCACCACACGTGAAGGGCCAAGCTCAAGTAAGCCCTCAGAAGAAAGCAAGGAACGCTTCCGAACTTCCAGATACGGCGTCAGCTGTTGTGACACTCACTTTCGCGGGCGCTCAACATTTAGCTTGCCTTCAGGCGCTCGTCCCGGAGTGCCACCACGCCCGTTGCAGCCCAGCCGTGCTGGCGCTGCGCCTTCTGCTGGCGATTCTTGGGCGCGGGAGAGGGAGCCAACTGTCCACAGCAGTTGCCCATTCAGCCGGACTCCCCTCCAACCAGTTCAGCCGAAACGGTCCTCTGCGACTCTTTTGGAGGTGACAAGTCCGGGTGGGCGAAACGCGCACTTCCCGCTGCTTGTCCCCCTTTCAAAACACGACAGAAGACGCGCCGTCCACGTTCCGGCCTTGGGGCAGTGGGTGGCAGCTCTGTTGGCCTTCACATTAATGCCAAAAGTACTCGCTCGTTTTCAAACAGTGCGCAAGGTACTATTGCATTGCAGCAGAGCGGCGCAAAGTGAGCCATTGTCCATGTGACCACTTGGGCCAACCAGTCAGCTCGGGTAGGCACAACACTGATACAGGGCAACAGATTGGGCGCCTGAACGCAGCAGACAAGTGGGAAGGTTTAGTGCATGGCTTCAGCCACTAGCTGGGGGACCTCCATACGCTGGGAGCATGTTTCGGCCACTGCGTTGCAAATTTCGGCTGGGCAAAGGGCACATGACAGTGCGAACGACATACACGAGGCACAGAGTGACCTGGGGGCAATTCAATTTTGATCGGCCTTTGGTGCACAATAGGGACCAGCCTAGGCATTGTGTTCTGTGATGAAGTGAAGAATGCAGGATGAGGCATGGGTTGTGACCATTGTGGTGCTCGAGGTAGCGTGATATTATCTGCGCTGGCACCCAGTGAGGAACCTGCATACCCGTCGTGCGAGCAAACAAAAAGATTGATAGCAAACGTTTTTAATGGATTGGAGCTTGTGCGTCAAAGCGGACTTGTGACTAACCCTGGAGTGTAACAGTGTTGAGTCGCGCTGACCGAGCTGTGCTTAATGCCTTGTTAAGTTGCATTAAAGGATGGTTGACAAGAACCGGTCTACTCACAATACGGGTGCGTGCAGCTGAGAGGGAGGATATTGTGAGGCTTCCGCAGGAAGATGGTGAGAATTCCTATAGGGCTTTGTCGAGCGAACCCGCTCGGAAGTAGAATCGCGCTGCAAAGAACTCCATGTGAATTGGTTTGCATATGTCGTATGCATTCATCCTGTTAAACTCGCTGTTAGTCATTGTGCCACATCAGCACAATGATGGGCTCGTGGCAAAAGGCACCTTTGAAAAAGGCAGAACTCGTGGGGAAGCGCAGGCACGTTCATCGCAAAACTAAAGCAATCAGTGCTGGATAGATTACTAAAAATGCAGGCCATGTTGCAACTGCTGAATGGCTATGGAATAAGCCAAAAGGGGCAGTCACTCTGCTTTTGAAAAGGCTCTCATTTATGGCAGAATTCTGGGCACAACATGCAGTTTCAAGGGCGCCACAACGGTGGGGTGCAGTTGGGCAGCAGTGCTCAACCAGTAATGATGATTGAATGAGCAGGCAAATGTACGAAAGTTGTCCCGTACCTTGGGGTGCGCGTCCGCGGTTGCCATCATGTGTCATGTGTCATGGCGTACGATGTCGTACGGCAACCTTGGACGCCGAGCCGCAGGGTGCATCAGAGGCGCACGCATGGCGGCGGCAACTTGTGGCGACGCGCTCGAACATGGGTGCGAGGGCGTGGCTGCCAAGGCACGATGACGATGATGACCATGGCGAAATCCATGGGCTACGTTGTGTTGCTTGCATGGCAGCGGCCTGCCTTGCCGTGCATGGAATTTGGATGCCCACGAGAGGTGCGATGAGCCCAAGGGACGCTCAAAGCCACGACGTGGGGGACTGCTGGGCGCTGCCTGCATGTGAAGACCTGCCCAGCAATGGAGGGCGCGATCGAGGCGTTGGAGCCCGTGGCGGAGGCATGGAGGAGCAGGCGAGGACACATCCTGGCGACCGTGATGAAATTGATGCTGAGCGATAGTGATTGTTTGATGAGACAACATCCTGTGATTCCATTGAGCTGGTTGTGAGCCAGTGGTTGCAAAAGGATAGTTTATTTGATGGGGAAGCCGCGTGGCTAGAGCTTGACAGTGACTTATGAGTGAATAGCACTGATCCTAGGATCAGTGGGAATCATTGGACGTGGGTGATGGAGACAGGTAGCGGATCACAAAAGTGATCAGGGAAGCTGATGGGACAGGCAGACGATAACTTAGGAAGCTGGCCAATAGTGATCCGAATCCTTGGAGAATATTCCAAGGATCCTCGGACAAAGGGAGCAGCCAGCCGGGGATATAAATGGGGGGCATGCAGGGGTGTTGGAAGAACCACCCACCGTGGGAGCCGACCTCCGAGCCGTTGTTTTGGACGAAAATGTAACATGTACCTGTTTGCCTGGGGAAACCTTGGAGCACCGCCTTGCGTGTGAACGTCTAAATGCCGTCCAAGTACAATCGCTGCAAGACATCGATTTGGGAACGCGGCAGGGACCGAGTCCGAGAGTGTGGGCACTGCCCCATTGTCGTGCAACATATGGCGCGTCGATTTGCGATATGTACAGCGATCGTGATGTCGCATTGTGTTCGCATGGCGATTTGGTGAGTTGCGTGAGGGGCTGGTGAGCAGTGATAGTGAGAAAAGCAACATCGGATGCTTAAGAAGCATATAGGCTTGGCGTCGAACGTGCGCTGCAACATTGCCACGCTCATTCAGGTGTGAAGCCCTGTGACGACCATACTTCTGCAAGGTCGAACAGCTCGGAAATTCGCACTACATAGTTCCTTCATAAGCACATACAGCGTTCTTGCTAAAGCTCCCTAAAATTCAGCTGCGTATCGCTGATTGTGGCATGCGCCAGGCTGGAAAGTAGCGCTGCCGCCCAAGCTGCCTCAGAAAACTTGTATCCTCTATGGAACAGCGTAGTTATCCCTCAGTCGAGGTGGTGACGGACGATCGACGTGGATCTGCGACCTGTGATGTGGGTGAAGTGAGCCGTTGCCTGATTGCTTATCAGTTGGCTGTGATCAACTATGATCGACATGAAATCTAGGCTGACAAAGGCCGAGCTGGTCGGCGGAGACACTTCGGCCTCAATGTTCAGCTTTGTTTGCTCACAAGCATTGAATTGAGGTGCCTCGCTTCGGCAGCACATGTTGGAAGAAATTGGAGGCTTGGATCCTCACATTAGTGAGGCAGCAGCAGCAGCTCACCAGCCCTAATGGGCAGCTGCACACGTAGGCTGCTTTAACAATCCCATGTGAAAGGCCTTTGAAGTCACAACTGGAAACATAGTCAGGAGTCCGGCCTTCGTTGTGTGCCATCGAGCCAATATCACGTCCACGAAATCACCCTTTGTGATTCTGGAACCCACCCACCTGCGCCAACTGGTGACGTAGGCCGGACTGGGTTGCAAAAGGGGAACAGCGCTGTGTTCGGGTCGCCAATTAATGGGGTTCATCAAAAACGTTAGTGCATAAATGATATCACGCAGCTGGCGACCCGTGAGATCCAGATTTGGTGCAGAGGGGATGTCGACAGCCTCAACACCTTCGCCATACTGAAAATCGTCCAGTAGGCTGGCGCTCAATGAGGCAGAAACCCCAAAACATCAATCAGGGGTGCTCTATACATAACCCCAAATACGCCCTGGAGTACTGAGGAACACCCAGGTTGCCACTGGACACGTGCGTTTCTTCAGGGGCTGCCCGCCTGGCGGTCTGCCGTGAATTGTGGCGAGACGGATCCAGGAGTGGCGCATTGAGGCGCCACATGGTTGTTTGATGGGAATATGCCCCGTGGGGCATTACATGGTTGCTGACCACGAGAAGTGTGGTTGTTTGGTGTGAATGTGGCCCTTGGGGCACACGCGGTGGCTGATTGTGGCCAGTGGGGCGTCCTGGGTTGAGTTGTGGTGAAGCGGCGGGCGTGTCAGAAAGATTCTGGGTATCAAAAGAGCATCTCTTAGGCATGGGTGGTACTTTTGCCGGAGGGGTGCGGACAGCACGAAGGGGAACTCTGAATTGTAACAGCGGTTGCGTGGGGACCATGTGTGTCTCGCGCGGCGGTTTAGGCGCTCGGCCTGGCTGCCTGACTCCCCTGGCCCTGTGCGCGATGTTCGCCACAGCCTGAGCGCAATAGCGCTCGACCTTTTCGAAGGTCACGGCCAGTCTGTGCCTTTTCTGAGCCGCTTTCCTTGCCGCTGAAGACCAGCAGTGCCAGCGCGGTTTTGCTGCAGAAGCGACCACCCTTCGTCGCTGCACAGCCTTGTCGAGGGGGACTGAAGTGCTTCCCGTATCATACGCCGACGTGCAGTGGACGAGGCAGCCCTGACCCGCGGACCCGACCTCCGTTTTGACTTCGTCGACCGTTGAGGAGCGGTTGCGACGGATTGCGGCGCTCAGAGCGGCAGCTGTGAGAGGCGCTACAAGCGTATTTTTGCATGGCTGGCTGGCAGTTGGGGGTTTTGCTACCCGTTTGAAGCATCTCCTTGCCGTCGCCTCAATCTTGTTGGTCGTGTCGGCATGCCAAGCAGTTCGTCGCGCAGCGCCGGTTCGCGCGAGGGGCGAAGCTTGTTCGTTGAGTGCACCCTCAACTGCTGTGGTGCTGAGGCTGTCGACATGTCTCAGCTGCCCGTTTGAGGGTGGTGCTACTGCGCTATCTCCGGGGACGACGGCCAGAATGGACCGCCGTTCTTTGCAGCTGCAAAGGAGCGCCACAGACACTCAGAGCACAAAAAGTGACATCGTACCAAGTTCAGCAGTAGTGAGCGCGCTGGCATAGCCTCGTTCGTGTAATGAGCATTGCTCTGAAAGGGCGCGGTCCCAAAATAGGAGACCTTGACGTACAAACCCCTCCTTGCAAGCGCACTAAGATTGTGTGTCCGTCAGCACCGGTCAAGGCGAATCCAGACACGTACAGGGAAGGTCGAAATAGTTATCTGCTGACCAAGGTACAGGTGGCGCAGCTGCGTAGTAGCTGGAAGGAAGCCGCAGAAAAATAGTGTGCCTTGAGTGGAACCGTGGAAAGTCAGCCTGTGCAACATAGAAATCAGTCTGTACCTTGTAGCCAGAATGGCTTAGACTCAGCCATACTGGACGTCAAAGGTATATGCTGACAATATCCTGGTGTCGCTAGGAAGTGTTACGAGGGTTGGAAGTCCAGTGAGAGTGGATAGGAGTCTTTCTCAACAGTTGCTCCGTTTTTTGGAAGGCCGTTGGTAGTGCCTTGTTGGATGTGGCCTGTGTGAACTTGCTGTTATTGAAGCCATCCTATTTCAAGGTGATAACCCTCATCAGACAGTTATACGAAACACTTAGCTGTGTTGGTGAATCGTGGATGCGGGGGGAATCTCTGCAAACTGCGAACTTGGCTCTCGATGTTGCCCGCATAATTGAGTTTCTTGTGGAATTCTGAAACCGGCGTGCCCAGCAACCAATAGGGCAATGCCACGACACTGAGCAAACACACCCAGTTACAGGCGTGACTGCTGGACCCGTTTGTGGTCCTAGTCAGTTCCAACTAGCGTGTACTTTCCTTGCCGTGGCGCCAGTGGGCTGCATTATTTCCTTAGGGTGCCTGTGTCTTGGGATCTGGGTAGGACATATCTTGTAATCCATCCCTGAAATCTGACCGTGGCTCGTCAGCCCGACTGGGCAGCCACACGGTGGTCTACGAACACGGGCTTAAATTTTGTGTACACCGATTATCTCCGGTCTAACGTGCCTTGAGAGGAAAACCCAACTGGGCAGGGAAGGACCTGATTTCCTTGATTTCTCTTCGGTGCTTCCCAGGACTCTCACCCTTCTCATGTTTGACAATGAAGCGATGCGCATGTGATGTGTGTGCTCTCAGGACCAGCGGAAGCGTGCTTCAGTGAGAGGAACGAGGCATCTGAACACCGGTGGCGATGGCGTGTTGCGATATGAGAGAATGGGTTGAGGTGCGATGGAATGCCACCTCAAATGCATGGAGCTCAGAATTCAGCCTGGCTCAGACCGTGTCTCACTGAGAGAACTGGCCCTTCCTCTCTGCGTGTCATTGAATGTTTGCAAACGACGTCAGAGCATCTCCTCTGCACTGATCAATCGGCAACATTCTGAAGCGAAAACTATAGGTATGGGTTGGAGTGCATCCGTGATCGGCTGATGGTCGCTATTTGCCAGATACACCCCCCCCAAAAAAAAAATCAGCCGTCTGCTTGCCATACAATCAAATAGCAACACAAGTCCATTGTCCAGCTGCACACTGCCACAGCAGTTCGCTGCCCAACCTGACCCGCGGTGTATTGGCGGCGTTACATCTGCAGCCGACTGCTGCCATAGCAGTTCACCTGCTCTCCCGCCAGGCATCCATTCAGAGGGGGACCACGGATACACCAGTGCTTGCTGAAGTCTGTTTCTGCTGCCGAACGACTTCCTTCCTGTACAAGGATTTTAGTTCCTTCTTTGCAACACGAGCCTCCTTGTTGCCACATTTTACTGCTGCTTTCCTGGCTTTCCTCTCTTCAGTGGTTTCGCCCCGCTTTCTATTTTGATGAGCTTTGTCAGTGCCTCCTTTGGATGCTGATGCATCACTGTCTATTGAAGGCTGGTGGCGTTCTGGTTCTTCTACTGGGAAACCTGTCTTTCCTGACAATACAACTGGCCCTGTCACAGCACAGTACAATCAGGCAACACAATAACGGGCAACGACACTCTCACGACATAGCCCCATCCGCCCCTGAGAGGAAATGGTACAATAATGAATACCTTGCAGTATTGTGTGGTTACTGCCATGGGTGCAGAATATAACACAACTCTCAGAACATACCAAGCTCTGCACCGGATCCTACAAACCACACAGAACTGCACATCAGTAGTGAACAATTCAACACACTGCTCTTACGTACCGATCGTGCCTTTTCCTTTCTGTTTATTACGTCTGGGCTCTTCGATTCGTGCTGGTTGGAAAGACGATGCCCTGGATCGGTATGACAGCACGCTCTCACAATCGAGCCTCTCCCGTGCATGGCAGCCCACCAACACATCCTCCCATGCAGCTCGAGCACCATGTCCATTCCCTTGCATGCCAGCAAGCAAGCGTCACCATGCACACCAATGGCAGCAAATGCTTGAAGCAGTAGCCCCACCACCAGGAGCCAAAATTCGACACTTAACCGCAGGCTAATCACATAGATCGCAGAGACGCCAAAATGCATGTGTTCATCAATGATAAAGCAATGTTGTTGGTAGTGGTTAGGGCAGTGCGCTGGACTCTGTTGTTTACAGTGTAGCACTGTCGTCACCTACCAGCCACAGATTCGTTGATCCTCTGCAGTTTCTTGGTGATTGCTATGACGTCATCATCGCGGTCTTCCAGCATGGCCACCTTTGGTGCAGCCGCAAGTGCCTCCATGCCCCCCGAACCCTCATCCTCAGCAATATCAATAAGAACCTCACCCACCTCGCTCATATCTCTTTCACCAGCAATGCCCTTTTCCTCCAGGCAACCCAGCTCATCGTCATCATACTTCAAAATCATTTGTTCAAACCTGCAAACAACACAGCTCAAACAATCAAACCATGAAGCGCTGGCATCCCATATTCCCTTTGCATCTGAGGGTCACATGGTAGTCAGCTGTCTCATTCAAGAAGTTGCTGTGGCTAAACACAGCATGCTTGAGAGAGGAACACACAGACACACCACCTGAAACATAAAAAAGCTGATTACTGCCTGTCAAGGTTCCATGGCAGCTGAATAGTTTCGTTCAGTTAAGTCGTTGAACAAGATGCCACATTGGCCATGCCCACACAGGGTTGTTGGAGAGAATGCCTTGGCACAACCCCTGCACACCCACACAACACAGCTGCAAAACAGAGCTAATTATTTATGCTGTGCTAATCAGCACATCTGTTCTCCAGGGCAGCTCCTGCCCATCCCTATCCACCATTTTAGCACCAGCTATCTCTGCAGGTGGTGGCCCCACCTCTCATCCAGTAGCCGCAAGTTCTCATTACGCTCCCTTCGACCTTCAAGATCTGCTTCTGAAAGGCCCAGCCACCTTTCTGAGAACACTGAGCGGGTTTCAAGATCTCTGTTCCCAGCTGCACGGGGGCTGCATTCCTCAACTGAATATTCCTCATCGTCAGCATCGACAGGAATAGCATGGTCCATTACTCTGCCCCTTGTATGCATGAATGCACCCATTGTATCATTGGCAGGCACCTGAATCAAAAAAAGCAATGAGAATGTAGGGGCAGTGAACCTGTACTACACCACAGCATGTCCAGATACGTGAACGAGCTTCACTGGTGAAGACAACAACAATCATGGTCTCAAGGACCATATGCCAGTCTGCACAGTGGGCTCCTACATGGGTCTCTTTCCTCCATACGCACTCAATATGCAGGTTAGAGCTTGTACCTACCACTGTTGCCTCCAGCAAAAAATCATCCTCCAACCCATCTGCACCTTCACAGTTAGACTGAACTTCCAGTGCCTCCATCTCAGCCATGAGACTGTCAACCTCAGCAACCTCCCGAGCAACTGCAGGAAAAATATTTGCAACACATCATAGCAAGCAAGAAAAAGGTGCACAGACAAAAGAAAATCTGCCACATCCAAAGTTGCAGCATGTCTGGCAGCATATCTGCAATGTTGCCCAGGTAGAAATGCAGAAAGATGTGGTGTGAGGCATGAAGAAAGTGGCCTTTTCATTTATGGATTTAAGTGCACTGCATAGGACCTGCCGTATGGTCCCTGTGAAGATACCAAGGGGGTATGCCTTTTGCGTTTGCCGTGCAACCTGCATGGCATCTAAAGGACCATAATATCAACAAACCAAAAAAATCATGTGGGAACAAGGCAGATCTTGAGCACGAAGTTCAGCCAGGCAACAACAACCATTGGGGGATCCAGTATTTTTGCCTCACTGCCAGTTGAGGCCAGCCAACTGTGCTATTGAGGCTCTGCCGCAGTATCTATCTTGTTGTTTCTATCACTGGCTTTGCACAGGTGCCGCACTCCACGAGCACAAGGTTGAGAGTAACACACAAAGGCCTCACATCCTTGGATGCACACAAAGTGCAAAACAGGACGACAGGGCACCACAGTTAACCTCCTTATTTTGAGGGCCATGAACACTCCAGCTGTGAAATGATGCGGTCTGCTACTTCACTGGTCAGTGCAATGCTGCCTTGCCTCCTTACTCACCTCTCCCTTTGATGTTTCCCTTGACCTCTCTGGAAAACGCTGATGTTGTGCGATCATATAATTCTTCCTCACCGCTTACCTACACACGAAAATAAACAAGGCACAGCTCAAGGGACAGTTCATCCGGCCAAAACGTTTAAAACGACTGTGCTAGGTGGCAACTAAGACCACACCATGGCAGTCCCTTAGGTGGATGCAGAGAAGGGACTTGTGCCCGAGAACACTGCGGGATGACTGCTGCGAGATGCAGAGCACAGTCCAGCATACTTTCTTACACATGTGCACATTGTTTACACGTGTGCAATCCCTCTTGGACTGTGTGCCCTTCAATCAGCTGAAATCAAGTCGTCAGAATGCAAGCAGAGATCACCAAATGGGCTGCACACCTCCCGTGTCTGCTTGAGTGCCGGAAGTTGCCTGGCATCCACAACCTTCTGATCTTCAGATAAGGGAAGTGTGTTGTTGGCAGCAACAAACACGCCTGAAACAAATCAACAAAGGTGCACATCAGAAGGGTAGTACTACTCTTAAATGTCAAATTCGAAATGGCAAGGCTGATGGGCATGCTGCTGCCAAACACTTGTTGCCAACTTCGGTACCCTGCTCCAACAGCTCCTGTGGTATCATCTGTTTGCTACATCCAGGAATAGGTGTTTGACTCAAAAACGTCCTCTTGTGGCATCGGCCGTGGTGTTGGTGCTCCTTTCACAATTCTCAAATACTAAGCGTACATGCCAATACACAAGTCCCAATGTCCTGCTGTCCTCAATATGACTGCAAACAGGAATCGCGATTTCAATTTCACAGCGATTGTACTCTTCCTGAGTCGGAATTGGAGCGTTTCCACTTGCAGCGGCGGCTGGATTGGCCCATGTGACCAAAGTTGGCATGGCACGGACAGAGCTTTTGTGGGGACATCAGTGGCTACGGATATAGATCAGCATACGGATATCGTTCAGATTCACAACTTTACCAAACAGCTGGTTCTACATACATGTGCATTATTGAGACCCTGCGTCCTGAGAAGGGTATCCTTTCAACCTGCTGAGAGAGCCCAGTGCCCACAAGCACACAGCATCCTCACAATCTTGGCCTCTTTCTGTTGGGCCTGATGGCCCAGATGAAATTATTTAATCTGTGTATCTTTTTCATCTCTATATCTATGGCGCAACTATTTCCAAGTTGCTTGGCTGCAGCATGCGTGGCACACTCTGAAGTCCAAAGAACAGACTGGCCTTGACCACGATGGGCACTTAGGAGGCGCACTCGATCGGTCTGGCTGGGCCATGTTGAAGCAAAGGCGTTCCTCCTAAAGTGGGGGCCACTGATAGTCGAGCATGAGGCCGTCCATCACCCTACAACCAATGGCTTGGGAGAGCTCATGGACATCGGGGACAGTGCCTTGAGCCAAGTAGGAAGATGATTGCGTGTGTGAGTTTGGGGCTCAGTTTTGGCAGTGTGGGGAAGGCCACATACATGGGGATGGGCAGTGAGCTGGCCCGATGGGTCAGTTCTGTGACGAATGACAGGATGGAATGGCTGACTGGAGGGTCAGTCTATAACATGGGATTGAGTGAGACTCCACACCTGTAATCTGACCGGCATACCCGACGGCTTGCAAACAAAACATGCCCAGTGAGCAAGGCCATCTTGCACGGAAATCTGCAATTGCTGCAGATGTTGTGTGGGCCAATTTCGGCTTCATTAAGTTCAAAGTCCATCATTTAGCAGCTTGCAGTCCTCCCATCACTTCCTGAAAGATGGCATTCGTTCTTGGGAATTGCCATCTCATGAATACCAAGGACTGAAAATAGTCAGCATCCACAAGGACACCCTCAGGATTGTTTCCAACTTGACAAGAAAGCATGTTCAAAGTTGGTGAGCAAAACTGACAGGACGACTTGTGAATGGATGGCAGTATGTTCTGATGCAAAGAGAGCTTGCAAGGAGCACCCTTCTACTGAGCAGTGTGCCCAGATCCACTGAATGTTGTTGAGACCAAGGTGAACCCCAAAGGGGAGAATAGCACAAGGGGCTATTTCCTTTTCGGATCCTTTGTTTGAAAGCAACGTGAATTTCGAGTGTTGGTGAATGCGCTTGAAAGTCAGTTGACAACAAGTCCAACACCTTTGCTTGATTCGACTTGGGAGTTGCTTCGTCTCGAAGCTGAAACACTGAAGAGCCACGTCGACGAGGCAACATGTGCTCAAAAGGAGCACAGAAAGGCGAGCTGGGTACAGGAGCTGGCAACCACAAGTCGAAACCACAAGGTGAAGGCAAGGCTAGCGTCGGTAACTCAGCCAAGAGCAGCGGGACGTCACAATAGTCCCAAATTGGCAGATTGGCACTTGCGAACAGGAAAGGTCTGCTGCCTCCTTGGTTTGGCTATTGTGTTTAGTTCACGAATGTAAGAAATCCATGGTGACAAGTAATAAACAGGGTAAATAAACAAATGAATCGATCAAGTACAAAATTGCCTGACAGCCAGACCTGGGAGGCACTTGAACTAAGCATGTGCAGCAGAAGTATAATTGGGAAATCACGGATTGGATGAGCAGATAAAGAGGGGATCAAGTGCTGTGGTGTTAGTACAGTAGTGAGCAGATGGTGCCAATGCCTTTTGCAGCCTGTTGGGCAGGGCCTCAGGAGAAATGAACCATGCCAGTAAGCAGGATCCCTGCTTTAGAATAATGCAAAAGAGCAGACCCAAGGATAGGACTATTGAATTAGGGCGATGCTCAAAGGAAATGGGAACCATTTGCCAAGGGACAAATGTGTCCCGCAACAGAATCTGCTAGTCAGGCCTGCTACAAGTCGGTACTTTGGAAGCAGCACTAGGATTGCAAGGATATAAACATGTCCGCTTGTTTAATAGTACTCAAGGCAAATTGGGGAAAGAGGAGCACGTGGGTGCAATTAGATCGCCAAGCGAATGATGGCAAGCAACTTGCAGTCAATAAGGATTCAAACGACGGCAGTGGTAAGATATGGGCTAAAACGAGGTATCGACCAGTCGCATTATCTCGAAGGGGGCCTTTGAGCGCCTTACTGCAAGTACGCTTGGTTCCCTGCTCGATGCACTTACCCCTTTGCCACCACGTCCGTTGCGCGTGTGGCACCTGTGCGATCAAGGATTGCACCCTGAACGCCACAGCGGATGAAGGTTGATGGTTAGGGCGGATGCTTGGGTGTGCGGATGTCTGATTGCGGAGGGACACAGGCGCGTGACGGCCCTGCGACCGTGCAGTTACGAGTTTCTAAACTGATTCTCTTGTGAGTCACGCTGAGCGCTCTTGAACGCACCACTGCGGCCGCTCTTTCCACAATTTTCTGCGCACACAATCAACAACAGATCGCTTCACCTCCAAGCCTCCCCTTCCTGGCCTCCCCGCCCCCGGCGTCGCGCTCCTCCGGGATGGCCTCTAGGCCGCCGCGCCCAACGCCCGGGACCCTCAGGTGCCGCAGGTAGTCGTAGCCGTCGTCCGGCAGGCCCAGCCGCACGATCTCCCGCCGGCGCTCCTCGGACATCGCCCCGTCCTGGCCGTCGAACGCGGCGTCCGCGGCGAAGGGGAATGGGATTTGGAACGGCGGCAGGGAGGATTCGGAATCCCTCGTGGAGCTAGGCCCCGGGAGTTCGTCGACGGGGACCAGCACGCGTTCGCCGGCGCAGCCATCTTCTTCGCCGCCCGCCGCGCTTGCCGAAGTGTCCTCGCTGCGGAAGACCAGCTGGTAGGTCGTCGCGCGGCGCTTGTCAATGAACTGCCTGCGCCGCCCCATGTCGTCGCTGCCTGCAGGGGGAGGATTGGGGCAGGTCTCTTCATCATGGGAGCTTTCTGCGTTTGGTTCAGTGCAGAAGTTGCCCCATTGCGCAGAAAATGGCGGCAGTCATGTTGAACATAATGAGGAGGGCCAGGCCATTGTAAACCATTCTGACCGCTCCTATAATGGAATTCGTCTTCGTTTCATCAATATTCAGCATCCAGGCCAGCCACCCGAGTAGGGTCACCAAGAATTCCCCAATCCACTGGATGCCAGCGCCCAGGAACCTCACACCTCGTCCGACAGCGCCAGCCAACGCCGCCATGACGGCAGCCCCTTCCACGGGCGATCCCGGAAAGCTCATAGTCATCGCGCACCTCACCGCAGAGGCCTCCACCAGTTCTGTACGACGCAACGTCCTCACCGCGCCCACTCGTTGCGCGTACCGGCCGATCCGCACTCCCGTAGGGTGCTACGGCACTCCAGCACCGGCGACGGCGCCCGCCTTGCGTAATGCGCCGCCCTCAGTCACTCCGGATCCCACAAACGTCCCACCAGCACTCGGCGTGAGTGCGCGGTACACCACAGGGCCCCGAGGCTCCTTAGGCCGGCTCACGTACTCTTGGGTAACGTGAGGGGGCAAGGCCAGCGGTGGCCGAGCCTGGCGGGGGGCTGTGGTGCGACGGTGGGGAGGTACAGGCGGCTGGGACACACTTTGCCACCGGAAGCGCTTGCCGGGCTGGGACGAACTTTCCCAGCTGACTATTTATTACAGAACTGTCTTTTGGGTACAACCGGCAACCATGCGTTCACTCCTTCTCGTCATGCCTCCCCGTTCACTCATCCAACTGGACACGACACGACCCAATCACAGCAAGTTTCCGGTACAATCCGTCCCGTCCGGTCACACGCCAGCCAGGACACCCCAGAGATCATTCTCCGCCAAGGAAATCCTCGGACAACTCCATCCTTGCCAGCTGGCTTCCGGTGGCTACCCTCCGTCTCGTCATCCGCCAGCCCGGACACCGTCACGTCACGACTGCCAGCTTGTCTCCCCTCTTCCCGTAATCCGCGCCCATCAACCGCCGAATCCCGGCGGGAGTGATGGCGTCACCGCGTCCTCGCTGCGTGTCCCATCAAAACCGGGTGGCAGGGTTGGTGTCGTCATCGCGGTTGTGCCGAGGGTTGCTGGTACAGCGGGTGGTCCACCAGCGGGCGCTTCATCCATGACGTCATCGTGGACCTGCCCCTGTCGCCTCGCCTCGCGTCGCTGACGTCGGATGGCC
>CAJHUC010001507.1:0-34256 GCA_905146915.1 Ostreobium quekettii
GGGGGTCCTCGGATGATCTGTTGGCCGAAAACCTGTCTGGCCGGATGCAATCCGCCGGTGATGCTCAGGCATAGCGCGCTATCCTGCTTTCTGGCCAGGGCAACGCCCTCAGTACCGCCGACCTGGCGGGAAAATGCGGGCCGCGCGGGGTGTTTGGGGGGCGGGGGCTTGGATGATCTGTTGGCCGAAAACCTGTCTGGCCGGATGCAATCCGCCGGTGATGCTCAGGCATAGCGCGCGCTATCCTGCTTCCTGGCCAGGGCAACGCCCTCAGTACCGCCGACCTGGCGGGAAAATCCGGGTCGTGGGGGGTCTCGGGTTATGTGTGGACTTTGGAAGCCTGGTGGCACATGGCCGGGTGGGAAGATCATGGTCGGGGTTTGACTTCATTCCGGGATTTTACCTGCGACCCTCACCAACTGTGTTGCATTGTAGGTGCGACCAGTGCTGAAACGGAAAGCAGGCAGGGACGCCTTCGACATGAGGGGCGTGTAGGTGCGGTGGACGTGTACCTCTGTGCAGCAAGCCTGAGTGTCGCCTATTGTGGCTGGGTGCTATAGGGAACATCGCGGGAAGTCGGGTACAATCGCAATGTTGATTCTAAGGCTGGTAATCCAAGGCTTGTATGCCTCTGGCTGGAAACCATGCATCCATTCGGGCACCTACTATCCTGTGTATAAGTTAAAAATATACTTAACGTTGTGTGTGGTGCTGCAGCCTCACCAAGCTGCGTCAATGCAGATCCACAAACCATCGGGAGGGGGATGGCGAGCGCAGAGGAGCAGCAAGACGAACCCTCACTTGGTGAGTGGATTACCTCTACACTTGCAGAACCGTATTTTGTTGTTGTCTTTGGTGGCTGTGGCTGTGTGTGTTTGTGGGTGGGTAGGGTGCTGCACCATTCTGGCATGGCCACCTCGTTGGTGGCAGTACCCGCCGTCACCTGGCTGGGGAAACCTTGGCAGTTGGTTCCTTCCATGTGGCCGTGCACTGCACAGGGTGCACCACTTGTCGCTGCAATACCCATCGTCTTTGCTTACATGCCACCAACATTATCTGGCAGTACCCGCCGTCACCTGGCTGGGGAAGTCTTACTACTTTGTTACTTTTATTTGGCTGCACACTGTACAGGGTATGCTGTATGTCCCTGCAGAACCCATCGCCTGTTTTTCCTTATGTGGCATCACCATTTTGTGGCAGTACCCGCCGTCACCTGGCTGGGGAATCAGTGTATTATGTGCCTGTGTTAGGTCGGAAGCGGCCCCTCAACAGGGGCCAACGTTATAAGGATGGCCGAAAGCGGCGGCACAGACACAACAGGAAGGGGGGAAGGAGATGTGCAGGGGTGAAAGTCAGGCGGCGGATAGAAGCTGCGCGCGATAGGGAAGTTCAGCGCGATAGGGAAGCTCTAGCAGATAGATTAGAGGAAATACAAGAAGCGGGGTTGGGTGGCCTGCCCTCGGGGGTGTGGCGGCCCATCTGAAGTTCCTTATGGACGGTGAGTCGTGGCGAGATGCGATGCGTGGGGTCGAAGGGAACGCGATTCTGAGGAAGAACACAGGTCTTGGGGAGAATGGCGCAAGCGTCGCAAGCAGGAACGCAAACAAGTGGATATGAATCGCCGGGCTGCTTATAAAACACGTCAGTGCGCGGCTATCATAGATTTGGTGTTGCACCGGGGGGAACACATGGTGGGGTACAAGTCTATTAGCAGAAAATATAGAATAACTCAACCGTCATTAAGACGGTTGGAAGAAAGACTCGTTGAAGACGATTTTTTTTCACAGGTTGGGGGGGAGTTCAATGTCATGGACTCCGGCCTCCTAACAGGTAGTGACACGGAGACTTCCTCCGATGGGGATTAGTTTTTTTTTTTTTTTTTTTTTTTTTTTTTGTGAGGTGATGTCCAAGTACCGCCTACCACCGGCGAGGAAGGTGACATTCGCTGAACAGTCTATGAACAGTCCATGGTTGTCAGACGCTTTTCTGCCTTTTTTTAACGAAGAAAATGTCCTCAAACCGTCCTTGTAACATCTGAAATCCATCGTCGAATATATGTTGCCTCGGTTATTTACGCACTGGACGTGTGTGCCAGGCTGTGCTGGCGGCGATGGTGTTTTTGACCTCGCAGAGTTTATTGTTGAGCGAGGAGTCCCAGACGCACATGATGTTCCTGCTGGGAGGGGTGTGTTCAGCTCTGCGGACACTGATTCGCTTGGAGGTGCATCGCCAAGTTCGAGTGTCGTTGTGGTGGAGGCTGTGCCACAGCGCAAGGCCAAGAGAAGGCGTCTGACCACCCCCAAACCGCTTGCTACGGCTGCTGATGTGCAGACTCCACAGCAGGAACAGCAAGCACTAACTGCAGCAAAGCAGTCCCCGCGCGTGGTGGCGACCTTGGAGGAAGGGCCGGCGAGGACACGCCGCAAAGGCCGCCACCGCAAAGGGGATCCAGGCCACCAGAAATGGTGTAGAGAGGGGTTTACTGTAGAAGAGGTGTCAGGGCCCGACAAAGACCACGTTCCATTACTGCTACTTGCCGGTTGTGTATGGGGAGGGGCATTGCCAAGGAATACAAAGTGTTGTCATACAACCCGGGAAAGAAGTACACGAACAGTGCCAGTTGGACGGGGCCCTCAAACCATATGAAAGAGAAACATGGCGTTTACAGTATTGACGCACTTTGAGACAAACTTAGTAATCCTGCGGCCAACCAGCAGATGAAATTGGGTACATCATTGGAAACCTACCTAGAGACATGGCACCCTAGGACTTCAGAATGGAACAGGGCGGTGGCCCACGTTGCCCGGTACGTCAGTTTTGCTAATGCACCATACCACCTGGCTCAGACGGCGCCTTTCGTTCATTTAATGCGAGCCTTTATTCCCCGTTGGCCATCTATTAGTAAGCAAACAATTGTGAGGTCGGTGGCGAGACAGGCCAATGAGATCAAGCGGGAAATAAGGAAAGAGGTGTCCCAAATCCGAGACGAGTCGAGAGTTGCCATGACAACGGACATTTGGACAAGCAAGAACACGCACCCGTTCATAACAGTGATATTGCATTGGGTGGATGCCGATTGGAGCATGAAGAAACGCATACTGGGTGAGTTTGGATGGCATATTCTGTGTCCTATGATATTTTCAATATTCGTGGTTGTCAATTCTTTATTGTTTGCATACATGCCGTGATTAGTGACCACTCCTGTGTGCTTTGCCAACCGTGTCATGTGCACTCACTGCGCTAGTACCGGCCTTCACTGGCCGGGAATCACGCCTGATTGAACATGAATCGTGGATGCTGTGTTGCCATGGCACGATAGCCATCAGTACTGGCCCGCCATCGGCCAATGCTGTGTGACATGTCGTGAATATCAATTCTTTACTGTTTGCATGCATGCCGTGATTAGTGACCACTTCTGTGTGCTTTGCCAACCGTGTCATGTGCACTCGCTGCGCTAGTACCGGCCTTCACTGGCCGGGAATCATGCCTGATTGCACATGAATCGTGGATGCTGTGTTGCCATGGCACGATAGCCATCAGTACTGGCCCGCCATCGGCCAATGCTGTGTGACATGTCATGAATATCAATTCTTTCCTGTTTGCATGCATGCCGTGATTAGTGACCACTTCTGTGTGCTTTGCCAACCGTGTCATGTGCACTCGCTGCGCTAGTACCGGCCTTCACTGGCCGGGAATCACGCCTGATTGAACATGAATCGTGGATGCTGTGTTGCCATGGCACGATAGCCGTCAGTACTGGCCCGCCATCGGCCAATGCTGTGTGACATGTTATGAATATCAATTTTTTTTCTGTTTGCATGCATGCCGTGATTAGTGACCACTCCTGTGTGCTTTGCCAACCGTGTCATGTGCACTCGCTGCACTAGTACCGGCCTTCACTGGCCGGGAATCACGCCTGATTGAACATGAATCGTGGATGCTGTGTTGCCATGGCACGATAGCCATCAGTACTGGCCTGCCATCGGCCAGTGTAGTATGGCGTATATCATGTGCAAAAGGTAACCCCCGTCTTTTAAAGCACAACACGTTGGTGGTGACAGGGACTACCAGCTTCCCTGGGAGCCACACTGCAGACGCAATAAGCCGTGTCTTGCTAAAGATCCGATTGAAGTATGGCCTGCACCCTGTAGTTCCGCGTGACCAAGTCATGGCGGAGTCGGAGATGGAAGCGGACCCTGTGCGTGCGTTTCAGGACGAGTCGCCATGCGATCGTGTGGCTCTCACCACGGACTGCGCCTCCAATATGATTTCAGCAGCCGAGAAGAAGGATATTTTTGATTGGCACCCCTGCATTTGCCATCTGTTGAATACCGCAGTCAAGGCCGCTTTCCAAAATGTTGACGAGTTTCAGCAGCTCATGCAGCCGCTTCGCGAATTGGCAACTCATTTTCACAAATCGCCCACTGCTTGGAGTGTTTTCCGCCGCGTGCAAAAGAAGCTGCTAAAGGAGGCAGGGGCCGGCAATGTATCATCAGATGATGAGGAGGAGGATTACTCGGGTGTAAGGGAAGATGATGATATTGCTGTGTTGCCCGATGATCCTGATGCAGATCTGACGGTTCCTGACAATGAAATGGAGCAGGCTTGTCCAAAGCGAATATTGCGTCTGGGGACTTGGTGCCCGACGAGGTGGAACAGCATGTATTTTTTGATTAAGAGGGCGGTGTTGTTGGAGAGAAGCATCCGCGAGTATACAGCAAACGCGAGAATTGCTAAGATCATTATACCAGCATCTGGGTGGTGCATTTTCAAACAAGCGCTGCCAGTCCTGGAGTGTATACGGGAATTGTCTGAGCGATGTGAGGGGACGACTACATCACCATATCGGATGTCTTATATAATGTACTGAAGTTGCTTTACGACCGGCTGTATGTCAGTGACACCGATGCACACACAAAACCTGTGTTGCATGACTTCGCCTTTGAGTTCACACAGAAATTGTGTGCGGATTGTGATAATGTCAATCTAATATATTGCTTGGCATTAGCGGCGGCTGTGGACGGAAGGAGGAATACATTGCATTGGATGAGGAGGATCTGGAACAACGCTGACGATTGGCCGAATGTGGTGGAAGAATATGACACCCTGGCAAAGTTCCAAGCGATGTTGAAGAAAGAGATAACGGCATTGGTGAGTTGAGGTCTGATTTGTGGCCTTTGCCTTTGTGAATGTCTGCATCCAACTGTTGATAGTTTTTGCTTGTGTGAATAACAGCATGCATATGACTTCTGCAGTTGAGGCACATGGTGAAGGCGCCCGAAGTCCAATCCTCGGGCTCATCATCCCAAGAGGCTGCAGCACAGGCTGTGCAGCAGAGCTGGCTTGACGCAGCATCACCCCCACCTAAGGGACCACTAAGTTTCCGACGATCAAAGAGGAGAAGACGGGCCCCATCCTCCCCACAGCATATGGACCCCATCGAGGCCGAAGTCGAAAGGTGGTTTGAATTGAAATGGACACCAGCATGTGAGTATCAAAAGAAATGGAGTGCAGGGGATTGGTGGCGAGAGAATCATACCAGCTTCCCCTTGGTGGCCAGGCTTGCACGTCGAATACTAGCAATACATGTGAGTGGTTGAGTACAACTGGCTGTGCATACATGCCACAGTGCCCTTATGAAGTTCACAGGCTGAGAAGTACTGAGTATTTTTGGTTGTGTTGCAGGCCTCCAGCGCCAGTAGTAAACGATCTTTTTCCAAGGCCGGTCTAATAGTTCGGGCCAAGCGCATGGTTCTCAAGCCCGAGAACGTGGATCATTTAAGCTTGCTAGGGTGGCAGATGGCAGAGAGTGGATGGTCGCAGCAGAAGCTAGCGCATCGACGCACGAAGGGGGGGAAGGGAGGGAAGGGAGGGAAGGGAAGGAAGTAGTGACTTTGGATTCCAAAGTTTGGATCACCACCGGTGACCACCCTCGTTGCCCCGGCGTGGAAACTGTGGAGTACCGCCGCAGCAAGAGTGCGGTTACCATAGAGATAGAAGATAAGATATCATGACTTGTAATATTCCGTTGTCCTGTGTTGATGTGCACACCTTGAACACACTATGTTGAGTGGTGGATGAACCTTGGGTATCATATAGATAGAAGAAAATTTTATTCAAGAAATGCGTCCCAACAAGTACTGCGATTGGTGGATAGACTTTACAGTCGCTGCCCTGGCGTGGAAACTTCTAGAGTACCGCCGCAGTGAGGGTGCACTAGGTAGAGATGGACGATAACAAGTAACGACTCGTATTATTCATTGCCCGTTTTCATGTGTTGAGCTATTGAACTTCGACGTACTATGTTGGATGGGCTTTACACTCGCTGCCCTGGCGTGGAAACTGTGGAGTACCGCCGCAGCAACCCATCGTTATATGTGATACGTATCACCCATTCCCAAGTATGTTGAGTGGCTCAACTGTGTTCAGAGGTGAACCCTCTTTGCCGCCTGCCTCGAGTGATGTGGGTGTTTGTGTGTCCGCGTTTGGTATTGCAACTATGCCGAACCCTTGCTGCAATGGCCGGGAAGACTTGCAATGGGAGTGTGGTGCGCACTGCGTACTATGCAGCAGTACCAGCCGCAGCAAGTGGTGCAGGTTGGCATGCCATACACTGGAACTTTACACACGGCTTGTGTGTTGTTCAATTCTCCAAAACACTCCATGTATTACAAACCGCAGAATACATGACCTGGAAAACGCCCACACACGTTTATGAAGCGTGCAACCAACACAATCCGAGCTGCTGCAAAATGGAAACCCCTGGCAACTTCGCCTTGACCTTGCCGTGGCTGGAAAGCAAGTACCTACGGGACAGAACGGACCAAAATTATGAATCCACGGATGTTTTGTCGCGGACCGGACGCCGCGCACGCCCTCCGTTAATTTAGCGGCAAATAACGGTGAAGAAAAAGTGAGAGCCGGATTCTGCGGACGGCAGTACGGCAAACAGCGGACCGGATGTTACCGGACGAATATCACACTCACTTTTACGAACCGGACGCAACGGAGCGGACGGTACCCGAGTGTGGCCACCTCTATGCCATACCTGTCATGGCACAGCCTGTGACGGGTGTGATTGCTGGTCCAGTCACTAGTCCAATCCATTTTCAGCTGGCCTGTGCTTTTATAGCTGGAGTAGTAATAGGTTGTTGTGTGTCCTGAGGATCCCTTTGTTTGGGGATCTGGGTTGCACACATTCTGTAGCGTGCATATACGTGGCCATGGCTCACCAGCCATGTTTGGCAGTCACACGTAATGACCATCGAACACTTGCTCAGGAGAGTGCAGGCCCATGGTCCGGGCGGCTTTGTAACTTGCCTCCTTGCTGCGTTTAGGCTGTTCTATGCTCGTTGCTTTCTCACCTCTCTCCCCATTCGTGTGGTCGCTTGACCGGGCCTCAATGTGCCTATGCGCAGCCGCAAGGGGCGGCCCATCCGGCATATGGTCGCCCTCACTCGCCACTAATGGTCCCCCTCGTGCGGTAGCTCGATGAAAAATGCTTCCAACTACACACCCGTCTTCTCCAGCTCGGCACAAAGGGCACTGCGCCACCACCCCAACGGGTGCGCCTCTCCATTCGTCACATTTGCCATTCAGTCGGTTTCACGGGCAGGCGGGGCAAGAGCGCAGATTCTATCGCAAGTTGCCATGCTGCAGCATGGAAATATTGCAATCTGCGGGGCTGCCATTTACCCCATTGAGTCACACTGCTCCCTCGGTATAGTGGACACCGAAAGCCGCGTTTGAGTTTAGCTGGTGGCGTCACATGGAAATTCTGCGGCTCAGACGGTTGCTGCAGGATGCTGCCATACGGGAACTGCTTGTTTTCTCCCTTTTCCTTGCCTTACTCATGTAAATTGCTAAACTATTGGCCCTAAGTATTAAAAAAATGCTTTTAGCAAGTCCCCCAAATAAGACAACGGGGTGTACATGCTTTCCTTCTCCAATGCACTTTGTTTTTTTCTGCTTTCAACTGACAAACGCCTTTCTTTCTTATAGGGACGTGCAGCCAGTTTTTGGTCACCATAGCTGCAAAGATGGCTGAAAATGTGTGCCATTTTGCGGTGAAGCGAATAACCTCCTTTTTGCCATTTTCCCTTTATTTTAATTGCCAAAATTGGTGCCACCCCGGCGCAATTTTAGGCTGGCGGCAGAGGGCGGCCTGGTTGGTGAGAAGAAAGCTGCGCCGGTTTGGACGCTGCTCGACGCTACTCCCCTGCACCCCCCCAGGTCCTGCCCCGCACCAGCGCAGGCAGGAGGGGGCGCGGGCACGGGGCCCAGGCGCCCTTCGAAGGATGAAATCCGCCCCCAGCCGGGCCAGCATTAGCCCCGCGCCCGCGGAAGACGCCGCCGGCGGGGCTGCGGCCGGCGACGGCGGCCTGCTGGGCTCGGACTACGAACAGAACTCGGAGAGGGGTGAGGGCGCCGGCCAGAGGGCCAACCAGCCTGCCTGCTCGGGCAGGGGCGCCCAAGATCGCAGCTGGGCGGCAAATGGCGCCGAGCGCGGGGATGGACAGCGACAGCAGGTGGCAGAGAGCGGACCCGCGGAGGACACCCCCCTGTCTGAGAACAATCAGAGGGGGCTGGAGGGCCAGGCATCCAGGAATCGGGAGGATGGCGAATCTGCCGGGCCCGGCGACGGGCGGGCATGTGCCGATGCCGGTGCGCGTGACGCGAGGGCGGGCAGCTCCGATCGCACGGGCAACAGCGCGGACGAAAACAGGCACAAGGGAGCGAGGGATGCGAGCATGGCGCCCACGGGGCGGGAGGGAGGGGAGGAGAGGAAGGGTGACGGCGGCAAGGTGCGGAGGGGGGAGGGGGAGCCGGCGATCGGCGATCGGCGGTCGTCGAGGCGGGGCGGCAAGGAGCGGGCCCACAGGGACAGGCGGGAGAAGTCGCACGGCGAGCGGGACAGGAGGGAGCGGGAGGCGGACAGGGGGAGGGAGAAGGCAAGGGGGAGGGGCGGCGGGGAGCGGGACAGGAGGGATCGGGATAGGGAGAGGGAGAGGGATCGGAACGTGGGGAGGGACAGGGAGAGGGATGGGGAGCATGCCGGCGGCAGGGGCCGGGGGCCACGGGAGCGCGATCGAGGAGACAGGAAGCGCGACCGCCCGGACAGGGAGCGGGAGAGGAGCCGGGACTGGCGCGGGGACAGGGGGCGGGAAAAGGCCAGGGATCGGGACAGGGACAGGCGGCAGAGGCCCAGGTCGGCGTCGAGGTCGAAGTTGAAGGCGAGTGCGCACCAGAGGTCCGCGTCCAGGGGAAGGCATCGGTGGTCGAGGTCCAGGTCCAGATCGAGGTCTGGGAAACGATACCGTCGGGATCAGAGGTGCGAAGGGTGATTCAGAGCTTGTGGAGTTGTGGGTTGTGGGCGGTGCGTGCTGCCGATGGACGTGCTCGCCTGCAATTCCGCATCATCTGGCTGTGCGCAGGGGGTTCGTCGTTTAGCAAACAGCGAAATTTGTGGCCTCATGGACTTGTTACAATTTGGCAGAGACAGAAGAGGCCGGCGTAGGAGCAGGAGTGCGAGCGGAGACTATGGCGGATATGTGCCAAGGAAGAGGCAAGAACCTCCACAGCCAGGAGGTAAGATGCTCAGCAGACAACCAGCCACAGGCAGCACATGCTGTGCACAGCTTCCCTACCATTTTGTTTGTTCCATTCTTTGACAAGGTGCAATGTTCAGGATGGACGATAAGACAAGGGAGAAACCTGCTTCAGATGGTGCTGCTGGTTCTCTGAAACAGACCCTCCCATTTGAAGGCGATATTGCTGTATGGCTCCGAATCGTTGCACTGCCGACAGTTGCTTTGAGTGCATGTTGTTCGATGACTCACTGAGTGTGTATATTCATGGCTGCAGCGGCAGGGTACAGCAACAGTAACGACCCATTTTATTACTTGAGACAAGGAGGCACTGCCGCAGCAGATCCCCAGGAAGGTAAGGCACTTGTTTTCCATGGTGCGCTCACATCGGCCCTTGCTTGTCAAACATTTTCATTATTTTTCCACTTTCCCACATACAGCATTCCTTGTAGAATGCTGTGTACACAAATGGCTGTGATCGATGCTGTGCATTTTGAGCTTTGCTCGTTGTTTGTGAGGCGATTGGCCAGTGGATGGTTGCCTGCACAATTTGTTTGGTGGACCGAGGTCACAACAACATGGCAAAGCATGTTGTCATGTCATTTCCCAATTGAATGCTGATGCTGAGACAGTGTTACGTTGCATCAGTGTACAACAAACTTATACACTGCTGCAAGAGAAGGCAACCACACTCTGAGTTCTCTTAGGGGTACTGAGCAGAGGTGTTTGGTGTTCTGTTCTGCAGCGCTGAGACAGTGGCAGGAGCAGCAGCTGCGCTCCAGGCAGCTGGTGCTCCAGCAGCAGGCGGTGTCTGCTGCGGCTGCTGCCAGCAAGACACAGAGAGAGGTAAGGCGGGTAGGTCTCAGCCCCAATCCCCAACCATCGGACATTCAGTGGTGAACAAAGTGCAGACTTGATACACATGCATGGACCACTGGAGCAGTTTGTTCTGAGCTGTTGTCCTGTGTTCTGTAGGTGTCCCTCTCTGTGTGTCTGTGTAAACGTTTGGTTTGCTTGACCATGCTCTGACTCCTTGGATTGCAGGCTGCTGTGAAGCAGTTGGCTCAATTGCCCTAAGCAGCATTGGCCACCTTGGACTCAAGGTACCTGGTGGCACAGTGCTGAGACTTTAGTGCCCTGGAGACGCTTCTTCGAACAACTTTATGCGATCATTCCTGCTTCAACGAAGGCATTTGGTCTGGAGATGCAAGTTGGCGTCCCACAATCTCTTGGCTGCCAGCATGTGACAAACTGCAGCCAATGTGTGGAAATGTAGTGAGCAAATGACCATGGCCAAGCTTTGATGTGGTTGAGTGATTGCAAATACTGGTTTCCTTATGTGTGGCTTGAACTTGATAATTTGAGTCAGGTGCAAGTCTGACTGGGTGCAAAGAGGGTGCAGTGTGTGCGCTGTTTGTTTGATTGCTTACAAACCTTTTGTAAGTTTAAGCCTGGCAGAACATGTAGAGCACTTTTGAAGGCACTTGTGAGACTGGCAGTGAACATAGGTGGATTGTTGGGCCTTGCCCTTCTCCTCAGCTTGAAAACTCCCTGCTATTGGATGTAGTTGAGGCGCATCACTGCATGCATCCCGCAGCAAAGGGAAATGTGATGTTGACCGATTGCAGCAGCAGCACTGCTCATGCATTGTGTTCCCCTGAAAATACCTAAGTGGCTTGTTATTTATCCATCGTTATTTCAAAATATTGGTAGGTAAACAGAGGCCTGTACCATGCGGAGTTGCCACCAAATCTGGGTATAGGATTACAACCTTGGACAGGTCATTGTGTGTGTGGACACCAAGAGTGTGAGCTGACAATACAGCTGTCATCAGTAGTGCTGCACAGAGGCAATGGCAATGGAAGATTGTGTGGTTTGTAGTGTAAGTGCCTCATGCTTTTGGGAGGCCACTGAGAGAAGGGCCTGTGGGATGAGTAGTGCGTGCATGCTGCCGTGCACAATCCTGTGGTTGGTATCCTTGACAGCTGAAATGAGCTGTACGTGATGGGCACATTGTGTGACAGCTACTGTGCTTGCCATTCAGGTGTATGTTGGCAACCTTGTCCCTGGCCTCGTTTCTGAGGCTGCCCTGCGGCAGCTCTTCGACTCTGCCCTGGCAGCTGCCTTCCCAGATTCCGCAAATCCTGGAATGGAGCCTGTCATCAGCGTCTCTATGCATTCTGATGGCCGCTATGCATTCGTGGAGCTTCGGACACCAGAAATGGCCACTTCTGCACTCCAGCTGAGTGGGCAAGTGCAGCTGTTTGGGCAGTCGATATCTGTTGGAAGGCCCAGCGGGTATGTGGACCCATCCAAAGCAGCAGCTGCGGCACAGGCGGCTGCAGCAGCGTTGGCTGCTTTCAGCGCTGGTGACACCAGTGCTGCTGCAGCGTTGGGGAATGTGGTGCCTGTCCAGTCCCCAACTGCGGCGGCTTCGCCAGCTGGGGTGAGCCCCATGGGGGTGCTGACAGGCAGTGCGCTGGCAGCCACACCTGCGACATCATACCTTTGCCTTGAGGGGACCGTCTCTGGAGAAACGCTGACTGTTGATGAAGACTACATGAAGGTGGGTGAATTCTGACCTGCTTGGCTGATCGCTGACATCCCAGTTGCCGTGACTACAGCATACATTGGCAATGTGTGTCAGTCTCAGGAAGAATTGTGAGGTTGTGGGCGGAGTGAAGACTAGCGCAGGGTGGTTGCACAACGTTATTAGTGTTGTTCCTCCTTGTATATGGTTACCAAAACAAAAATGGCACACCGGCAGTGCCTGTGTGCCACATAGTTGCCTCTCACCAGTGCCGGCAATTGCATTCAGTACGTGCAGAGCACTGCAGACGTTTGGCTTTGGATTGTTGCTGGTTGTGCACCTCTGTGTGTCAGCTGTCAGTTGAGAGCTAGTGAGGAATTCTAGATAGTTATATAGCCTGCCCGTTTAGATTTGATAGCTGGCCTTCGTGGCCACAGTATCCACATTCCCCCTGTGTTGAGATATCCCCATTCGTCCTGGATGCGGACAGGCACCAATTTAGACCTCGCCACCCCTTGAGAGGCTCTGGTGGTTTTGCCTTCTGTTGCCTGAGGCTCACAGCGCCTGGGCCACGAGCATGCACAGGCACACGCACACTGACACAATCCCTCTCACTCAACAATGAGAACAGTCTGGTTTCGTACTTTCTGTCCACCCTATCAAGATTGCCAAGGTACAGAACTCATCACCAAAGAATCTGCATGTGCAGGTAGAACTGCGTGAGTGCAATGAACCAGTGGCAGACTTGCCCTGGTGGCCATATAGGTGCACAGTAAGTGTGGTGGAAGTGAGTTGTGCTTATTGGCGCTGATTCCATTGTGGAAACCGTCCTATATATTGCAAGGGCTGTTGGGACTCTGAAACTAGGGTGTATGTTGTGCAACATGCAGCACTGTGTTTAATGTGCAGTATTTTGTGCATATGGGTTTGAAATGGCTCCTTGCTTGTTCGCATGGACAGAGTGTCGTTGAGTGAAACAGTTGCTTGAGATGTGATGGTTGCTGTGCCTATGTTCAGGCTATAAAGAATTTGAAAGATGAATGCGTCAAGTATGGGCAGGTAGTCCAACTGAAGATTCCAAGGCCAGCAGATGCTAAAATGGCACATGTTCTGTACGGAACAGGCTTTTATGGCAAGGTAATGGATGCTCTACTGCAGCCGCATTCAATGATATTGATCTGATGTGTCTGTCGTACGATTGTTCAGTGCACTCATGCTTCTGAAAAGGCTGGATTTTCACTGTAAGGCACACGTGACGGAAGTTGTGGTCACAATTACATCCAATGTGGCCGTTCTCTAGGGTCAGTGTGGTGCAAAAATCCCAAGGATCAATGTTACGACCAGTGACTGCCCGAGTTTATGAACGAGAAGAAAGGTTTGTTGCTGTGGGCACGCACAATCTTCAACAAGGAAGGAGTTCTGCGTTCTATGCTGCACTCCCAGAGAATCGGAGTATGGTGATCTGCCTTTTGGCATTATATTCCTGCTCACCCACAAGCCGGTCGTTGTAGTGCCAAGACTGTTGTCCCTGGCGTACGACGTGGTATCAACGAAACTCGGCATTTTCATGGGAGCTGCTTTCAACATTTTTCTTCCGGGCAAAATTTCTGATGCTCCAGCACTGGGAAACCCTGCCCATGGGCGTCTACATGCAGCTCTAGGTTTTACGCTCCAGTATTCCCGCAAGTGGTACATGTTAGCAGTGCTCACGAAATGTTTTCGCTGACCCACGGCTGTTGCAAGGACAGTGTATTCCGTCTCACAGGCCTGTGTGAATCGTATTGCTGTGGCGACTCAACTTTTGTATGTGATGCAGGCCTTTGTTCAATTCGCCGATGCTGGAGCAGCGGCCAGGGCGAAGGAGGCTCTCACCGGAATGATATTGACGGGGGGCCAAGGACAAGTCGCTGTGGCATACGTCACACAGGAGGTCTTTGCTGCTATTATATGAGGGGCGTGCCGAAGTGGACCGGTTAGTTCTGCATAGTGACATGGGACTTGGTTGGGCAGGGGCGAGGAAGACTAGTGTATCAAGAGGGCTTGTAACCAGCATGAATATCCTGAATTGTTCTGTGGAGTCCTGGCATGGGAGAGTGCGTTTAGTTGGCCATATGAGCGTGCACATTCGTGCTGCAGCTGGCATAATTACTAATCGGCCAACAAGGGAGAGAACCCATAGGACAGCAACGATGGCTGCTCATAGAATCACAAACCCAAAAGGATGATGTGAGACGGGGAAACAGTGAATACTGTATAAGTAAAAAAGTTCGCGCGGAAAAAATTCGCGTAATTCGCGTGGAAAAAAGATGGCGCGTAAAAAGTTCGCGCACTCGTTGGTGCGCGAACTTTTTTCTGCTGTGAACTTTTTTCGCCCGCGAAAATTTTCGCCGCGCGAACATTGCGGAACCGGGCTCCTGCCGCCCTTGAGACCTTCGCCAGGGGTGGCGCTGTTTATTATTGCGCTGCGCCGCCCCCTGGCCGCTGTCCTGACCCTCCACCTGCTGCAGACGAATAGCACGAGCGGCCTGGTCAGGGAGATGGCACCTCCTCGCCGCCAAGATTCGGCTGGCCATTGGCCACCAGCGATCGATCTAGCGCGAGCGATCTGCCGGCCAACTCAGGGCTCCATCGGGGCAGTCGCTGGACTGGGCTCGAGCTAGGCTTTTGCAGGACAAGAAACTGGGAGGAGAATAGAGCCCCCTGGCCAGGGAGATGGCAACTCCTCGCCGCCAAGATTCGGCTGGCCGATGGCCACCGGCGCAAGCGATCTGCTGACCAGCTCACGACGCTTCGGGGCAGTCGCTGCTCGTCAAAAGGCCGCCGCACAGGGCAGTCGTCATTGTGCAATGCCAACGGGCCAAAGCGCGGGAAGCGCCCGACCCATTTGGGAGGAGGCCGAGAAGTTCGCGGGGGCAAAATGTTCACGAGGAAAAAAGTTCGCACAGTTGCTCAAGCGCGAAATGCGAAAACTTTTTTCCCGCGCGAACTTTTTTACTTATACAGTACATTCGGACAGCGATGCTTGCAGCGCCTTTTGGGCCGAGACTGAGCAAAGCCTTCGAAAGAGCAAAGTTGACTTCATTCAACCGGGCGTCGATATTGTGAATAGCCTGCATACATTGAACAAGACAAAGCCACATGCCACGGGGTGCAGAGACGGCCTTTTTGTTCAACTTGGTCCTGTTCGCAGCAAACCTCGGTTTGATGGCTGTACGAATTCGATACACCGGCCATTGGTCCAGGATGGATACTGGCCCAGATGATCTGGGCCAGATCACCTCTCCCCCCTTTCCCGCTTTCCCTTGGAAGGGAGGTGGCCTTGAACTCGCGCAACAGGGCAACTGAAATTTACAAGTGTCGGCGCCCCTTGAGCAGAATGTCGAGAAGTCTGCAGAGCAACTTCGAGTCTACACAAGGATTTAGCCCATGTACACTCGGTCCAGAATTAGTCCACCTTTTCCCTTCCCTTTCCTTCCCTTCCCTTCCCTTCCCTTCCCTTCTTGATCACAAGGTTTGTGAACAGGTAATATCAGAGTGCAGCCCAAGCGCAGTTGTTTCGCTCTTTCGATCTTTTGCTCGTGCTGCAACAACACCCTGATGCTGTGCCTGCAAAACGGCTGGCTGCCAGCAGCACACCATTCATGCTTGCAGCGTGCATCGAGTCATTGTAGAAAAGCACTTCCAACCAAAACACAAATGCAATCCAGAGAGGAGCCCCAACACACCAACGCATCAAACATCCACCACTTAGAGTTGCTGACATCAAGCACGGTTCACCACAGTCACAATCCACCAGCACTGGGTCTACAAACAATGTCAGCTGAGATGGGCAGGGCCACCAGCCTCGAAGCTCATCGTGAGTTGGATGCTGCGTACACAAACTGGTTGAAATCCAACGTCACTTTTCCACTCCTTTGGGGATCAAATGCCGTGAAAATGGCGCTGCAGCTCTTTAGGAACAGCGTCATGGCGATGAACTCTTGCACTCCCAAGAGGGCATTTCGGTCAGGGTCAAAGGCGCCCACCTGTTGGATGCAGGCAACAGTGGTCTGCTATGAGGCGCTGTCAACAGTACAGTCAGACTGCTAGCGACTTCCATTCATGCGTTCCTGAAGCAAAAGCGGCTCAATGGTCCACCCGCCTTCCAAAACGTTTAACTTTAGGGCACCAACCGAAACACACAATCAGGGCATCGCCCGATCTAACAAAAGCACTGTGTAAGCACTGTGCACCAAATGTGATTGTGCTTCATGGCTCAGCACTTGAACCCTGTAGCAACAGAGCTCTAAAGTCCCTCAAAACAATAACACACAAGGAGCGGCTGGATTATGATTGCAGTGGGGTCACTGTATGCAATCAATGAGTAGATAATACGCTTGTCACTGCTGCAATGGCAGTGGGCACTTACCAATGCAGTGAACGCGGGCTGATCAAGCTGGAAACCTGCATGCCGAAAGGAGGGATGGCCTGTTAGCCTTCCCAGTCTGGGAACAGATGAATTGCTGGAGTGCATGTGACCAAGGCCTGTGTCAAAATACAAATGGGCTGCCTTCTTCATGAACACACAAGCCTGCTATCTAGCACATCTTGCGCCCTGGTACAAGTTGCTCAGCCTGTGCCAGCGTGATCCTCACATTTGCTGATGGTTGAAAGCAATTTGCCATGCAATGTGTTTAATACAAATACGTTCAAATGTGAAAGGAAGCAGCAGTGAGGAACTACGCAGCTCGATCGTACTGTCAAACAGTGCAATTTCGGAGTAAGTCGTTGAGTGGTGTCTGCAACTTGATTGCCAAAGAGCGAATACAATTAGCAGACAACGGCACATGCCACACACGCCTCAGGCAATGAAAAGATGGTGAAGGCCGTCACAATCTGGCACTGCTCTTCTGTCAGTCCCTTACATCTTATGGGGCAAGCGGATGACTGCTACATGTCATTGTGGACCTGGCTTGCTGGACAACTATCACATATTGTTGGCACCGCCTAGAAGCCCCCTTCAGCTGGTGTTCTGGCCCAATAGTCTTGTGGTTGTCAAGCCAACTAGGGTGTATCTCAACACGCACCGGCATGGGTGATGGCCCGATGAATCTCGTCCAGGGACAGACTGCCGCCCCTATCAGAATCAAAATAGTTGAAGCTGGATCGCATTTCGGTCAAGAACGTGGTGAGATGTTCAAACTCTTGGAAATTGATGGACCCGCTGCCGTCCTTGTCATGCATCCTGAAAATTGGGAATCCTCAGGACCAGTCTGTTCTCAGGGTACAAGCAATTTCCACAAGCATTACCACGCAGGGAATGATGCCTGCTAACACAACCTCTGGTTCCTCCTCAACGCTGTGGATTGCATGAACAACAGGCTGGGACACACAACGCGGATGCACGCATTGCCCTTCAACGCCTTGTACGCTCACCCACGGTACATCCTTTTCACAATCGATTGTAAACGAGGAACTGCACGGCGCCCAGTGGATGTTCTTGACAGACGTTTGAATTTCCGAAATTCGGGACTTGCAGAATTTTGGAACGCCACGCAACAACCTTCCCTGCGCGTGACGCCCACCGTATCATGTGCGCTACCGTCGCCAGGCTGAACTTCAGCTGGCCCATGTCCAGGGCGGTCTGCAGCTCCTTGGCCGAGATCTGCCCGCTCCTGTCGCGATCGACTGCATCAAACCACTGCCAGGCACATCGCGGGAAGGGCCTCTCGTCAGCGCACATCCGCCCACAGCGCTGGTGAAGTTGGCCCGAAAGGCGACGAGATGCAGCTGATGAAGTGCCACCCAGCTGAAGTTCAAACGAAGTTGGTCCAGCTGAAGTTGCAGATTGCTGCTGGGGGGATTGAACAGCGCCGCGCAGGAAGCCCCGGGGGATGGGCGACCAGGAGGCGACGCCCAGAGGGCAAGAATAAGCTCACCTGCTTCAGCTGGCCCGTCGTGACGCCCGACTCAGGCATGGGGCACGCGCGAGTTGCCGGTGGGCCACCGCTTCGGCTTGGCTGCGAGTGGGAAGGCCAAAAGCTGGGACGACCATCCTCATCGAGGACATGCCATTTCATAACGGCCGCGTTCCTCCTCATCATCATCATGATTTTTTTGCAGAACAAGGCAATGAGGTAGCCGTCAGCTTCCTATTTTGCTTGAGCAAAGCAGAGTCGGTGATTGGTTCATTGGAATCTATTGAGAAATACAAACTAAATCTATCATCTATGAACTTTCGATGGTAACACATCAAACGAAGTGTGTTTGCAAGTTGGCGAGCAGGAACTTTAGCAAAAAGTACTTTTGCATTGCGACGTCGAAAAATGCGAGAGTGGCTTTGACGGATGTTGTCATAGGCTTCGCAGTGGAAGGGAAAATGGATCTCGTCTTCAGGTGCCAAGTGGCATAAAGGACACAATCGCCTTGAAAATTCTGGAATGGATTGTCTCGCTTGGTGTCGTTGATTCTCGACTTCTAGAAAATGCACCCCACAGCGAAAGCGTAGGAAGAAAGTCCTCAAGGAGATAGGTTGTAAGGTTGACAGGAATCGTTCATATCGGTAGACTGGCTTGATGTGCTTGTACCAACGCTGAATTCTTGAAGAATGGCTGGTGAAGACATTGGCGGCCGCGTTCCACCAGCACCAGGGGACCATGATCCGAAACAGACGCCATTCATTTGGGGAGGACCATTTGGCGGACGCGGGCCGGCCCCGCAATATCTCTGGACGCCAGGGAAACAGGAGTGTGTGAGCAAGCGAAGCCTGACGCCTTGCAAATTGTTCCATAAATCGGGTGCGAGCTCCCACCGAGACAAAACACTGACGGACATACATGCTGCTGGCAGTGTTTGTTTCAGGGAATATTTAGCGCTCAGCAATTGGCTGGCTGACTGTGCTCACTTTCGGGCCACGTCCCCGCACCGCCCCTCTCTGCGCATCGCTTGCAGTTTCTGAACTTTTATGAAGGATGCAAGCAACCCCTTGTCAAGCAACACTGCCATGAACAATTGAACAACTGGCAGGTCAAATTACTCGCCAGGAATCGCCTCATGTGATTTGCTCTGCCAAGAATTATGCTTGGTGAGCGCACGTATTCATTGTACAACTATGAAATCAGTGCAGCTACCCAGCTCACCGGGAAGTGCTATTGTCGGCTCGACTGACACTACATGCTAGTCCGTATCATTCAAGAGTTGAAGCACCGATTTTCTGGATGCAGAATACTGGCATATGAGTGCTGCATTCATGTTCCACGACAGCGTCGATGAAGAAGCCACCCTCCCGTTTCTGCCCCCGCATTGCATCGTTGTTGAAGCCTCGTTCCCAGCGCACACGTTTCTTGCAGGCCAAGCTCTTGTGGCGAAATGATTGTGTGGGTGATGAGTGCAATTCAGGAATTGAAATCCTTCTTCTAATTACCTTGCGCCCTTCAAGAAATACAAAATTTTTCTCACAAAGCGCATTGTTTATTACGTAGTAATGGTCACTCCAGCTTTAAAACTCTTCACATGCAAGATACGGCTGACCCACAAGACAGAGATGCGGCCCAATGCAAGTACACCACCCAGCAACGTGTTTGGCGCGGGATTGCTTCGTTGCAAGGCGGTCTGACATGGAAAACCCGCTCGAGGAAGTCCGCTTTCTCAGACTGACAATATGCGAAGCGGATAGAATGGCCGAGAGCGATGACGTTGTCTCCCCGGTGTTGCGCGTTCACGTTGTGGATCCGGAGACAGGGGCCTATGTCAAGAAAAGCGAAATGGCCAGGATGTATCTCAGGTGATCCGTCGGAAAGAGCCCTGTACTTTCGCAGCGCGCACGTGCGCTTGAGATGTGCCTTTGACAAAAACATGTGCTTGGGAACATCGCCCGACACCGCCAGTTCGGTGCAATTGTAAAACGCAAACTTTGCATAGTCAAATGACAAATTTAGTTAAAACGAGGATGTAGGTGTCCTTGACCTCACGCATTGATTGGACCTGGCAATGCACAGTGCTCGTGACAGTTAACATAACCCGCGCTTTTTCCATGGATCGAATCCACGTCCGCGGTCGATCATGGGAAGGAGATCGCGAAGTGGCTCCGAATGCACAGAAAGAACACCATTTGAGTACTTTTGTTTTGCGCATGCACAGCCACGGTCCTGGATCCCATTCGCCGCCATCTGGCGAGGGAATCCAGATACTGACGATGGACAGCAGCACCAGCTCCCCTCGCCCAGATGTGATGGACTACATTCCGACGTTTCAAACTGCACCATGCCAGCTGCCCTCGGTTTTTGCGTGGGCACGATGGGACGAAACATTTTCGGTGTGCGAAGAAGAGAGAAAACTGAAGGAAATGGGAGCTACATTGTTGTTCGAGGTTGAAATACCTAATGGTAAATCACACAGATTAGATTCCACGTTGAAATGCCGGAATTAACAATTCACATGCCGCACTTGCACTATTTGATAAATGCATTAAGGGTTGGTTATATTTAAACTAACCAGCATGGATCTTACAGGAGCAACTGGCAGATTTCGCTTTCTCTTCCCGTAGATATGCATCGCTCACGGTGGACTGAATGGCTGCAGCTGCAGGTGTATGGCTGCCGCAATGCTCACAGAAAAATAATGTCCCTTGACAACGATGTTGGTTTCCTCACTGCGACCAATACGCTGATTGACTGAAAGACACTTTGCGCAGCATCACAATTAAAAATGGCAAATTTGAACACTTACCTGTATGGCTGCCTACAAATCTCTTTACGCCTTCCATTACAGTCTGCTTGGAATGGAACATGCCCTTTCAAAGGTGTGTCTTTTGTGCCGCAGATGCTGCAGCCTCCATTGTCGTTCACACCCCCCAAAGGAGGAGCTCCTTGTTGTGAAGACGCCCAACGTCGCATTGCTTGGGGGTTCCTCAGACTTGGGGGAAATGAAGGCCCTGCGTATGGATCCCTCAGGTTGCAGCTCTTCAAATACGGAAACACCGTCACCAGAAAACCTATTGCTGCTGAAGCAGCGTGCCCAAGCGGCCCTTTACTGCATTCGTGGAAAATGCACACAGGGGGGAGCAGGCGCCCCAAATACCCCTCGTCACTGCGAATAATACTCGGCGCCACAAGGATCAGCCACAGTGAGTACGCTGCAATAGGACATGAGCTCCCACTCTGCAGTGGTAATCCCGGGGGCGGTGGAGGTACCACTGCAACCGAGCCAGGCGATCCGTCGATAACTGGCTTATGGGACGAGACTTGTGGCGAAGGGGATATTGGATACGGAAGCATCAAGGGCGCGGTGAGTGCTGATGGGTGTCTGCAAGCGATGTGCTCAATTGTGCACAAAAGGCACCAAGAAGTTCAGTTCCGTCCCCGATTGAGGGTGCATCGCTCCATTCCCAGCAAAAGCGCTCAGGCAAGGATTTCCATCCGAAAGTTCTTAAATCCGTGCACTGTGATGTGCTTCTATAATAGTATGGATGCTTGAAATACGCGCATTCCAACAAGCGCTGAATAGGTAGCCATGTTGAGGACTCAAGGGCTTTTGCAGGAGCCTTTCGGTGGCAGTCTGCATCGGGATCCCGCTGACCTGTGCGAAATTCCAAACAGTGTGCACCGCATGCTGCCGGGAACACAGCAGGGTTTCACTGTACTGCGGTTTTCGAGAGACGGAAGGCTTCTGGCGGCTGCATGCGGAGATTCCAATGGCTGCTTTAAGGTAAGAGACAACAAAGTATGGGATCCAGTGTGCCTTGAGCCATCCGCGCACACATCCGTGCCACCCTGACCACGTTGTCCTCACCCTCAGCCGCTGTTTTTGAAACTACTGGCAGTATGTTCCAGATGCATGGCTAATCGCCATTCAATCGCTATCGAAACCAAATCCATTATCCAAACTGGTTTCAGGGAGTCAAGCGTGATTTTGTCCTGGCTGCTGCTACCTCTAGTGGGAGACACGGTACGCGGCATGGAAGTTCTTTGGCTCCAAATGAAAGCGCCAGAAACGTACAAGCGGACATTTATCCAAATCAGCAAACATACACATAGTGGAGAGGCTGGAAAGCAATGAAAGGATGCACCTCATGCATATTGAAAAGCATCTAAATGAGCGTAACTCTTGGCAGGCTTGGTTTTTACGTTTACGTTTGCGCTTTTACTTTTACGTTTTTACGCGTTAAAACGTAAATTTGCAGAAGGGCCTATTTTTACGTTTTTTCGGATCCCTGCGACGCCTAGGTTACACGATGAACGTTGCGTACAACGATCAGCGCTCCGCCATCTCCAGCACCCGCAGCACAATGTCTACATCGCTTTTGGCAGGGGCGATGATGGGGTTTAACAAAAACTCGTTTTCTGCCCCTTCCAAGGCGTCTGGCTGCCACTTTCCGGGCTCCGCCAGTCTGCATGTACTGTCTTTATGTACACCACGCAGTTTTTACGTTGTATTTACGTATTTTTACGCATTTTTACGCGTAAAAAGGTAAATATGATCAGTTTTTACGGCGTAAGAACCAAGCCTGACTCTTGGCGCCAATGTCTGGTGGACAAACCTGCATTTCACTCCCGATCGATGTCGATGCAGGTACTGGTTGTGGATTCCATAAATTTCAAGGTACTTGCGGTGTTGCCAGGACACCAGGATTTGATTTACGGCCTCGATTGGTCGAAAGACAGCTCGGCCATTGTATCCTGCTCCTCCGATTTCAGTGCCAGGGTCTGGCACTTAAACACTTTCCTAAAAAGTGGCCCAGTCTCGTGCCTCCGCCTGCAGCACAGCGATTTTGTGTATGCCGCCGTTTTCTCCCCAAGCCTGAGCACGAGGCTGATTCTCGCAACGGGCGGGTTCGATGGAACGCTGACCCTGTGGAGTGGGATTAATGGAAAGAGGCTGCACAGCACGAAGGTATTGTCTGCGATCGCCGCGTGGCTGAGTCCGATAACCAGGGACACTGCTATGTCCCGGAGCAACTACTGTGGCGATGCCTGGATGTGCAATGGGCTCCCGTCGTGTGTGCACATCCGGGCTTCTTTTTGATTCGTCCCTCGGATATGCGAGCCGAAATTGGCGTGCGGAAGTTCTGTGCTGCACAATGCACAGGTGGGAAGTTGGCCAATCAACAGTCTGGATTTTGAACCGACGGGACATCGCCTGTACGCTGCCGATGGCGGGGGGTGGATATTTGAATTTGAGCATGTAAGAAGCAACAAAGGCCGTCCAGAGCTAAAACCTCTGAGATTCTGCAAGGTTGGTGCGGCCAAAATTCACTTGTGTGGTTGGTGAGGAGGATGCCATGTAGCGACTAAAGTGTGGTCGCCTGCTCGAGAAATAGCCCTTTCATGAGATTTGGCGCTTGCTTAATGCAAACGGACGTGGGGATACGCAACTTGCTGAATTAGTGGAGCATTCGAATGCTGCATTCGGAATACACTGTTGAAAATGACACCAGAAATTCGGTCAAGATCACCCGGTTCAATCCCACTTTAACCACTGTAAATTTCAAGATTCACGATTTCCGCCAGTTCAACACAATTGCAGCACGATCAGAAACTGCGGAACATGGTAAGTTTCCTGCCAGTGTCAGAAATGCTTCACTGCGCGCAAACGAGCACATGCAACGCCTGCAGCTCCTTTCGATATCGAAGCATGATCCTGTGTTCATGATATTGATGCGCCAACCAGAAACACGTTGTATTCGCTGGCTTAAGCATGTATCTGCAGCGAAGCCTGACGCATGAATGGCGCAGGCCCTGGTCGGCGACGCACTCTATTGCATTAGAGTTGGGGCGTCAGGCAAGAAGATCGTGGCGGCCACGGGGCGGGGCCAGCTACACTCAATCGACGCGAAGGCGCTCGTTGTCGTATCCGAGATGCGTGATCCTCTCATGTGCGACCACCTTGTCCATTTTGATACCAGTCCCGATGGAAGGTGGGTCGCCATCGGGACAGAGAATGGTAGAGTCTGCCTGTGGAGTCTGGAGACTGCGCCGCGCAGGAGGGAGATTCTCATCGTCAACATGGGGTGCGACCACTTTCCCTGCAGCCTATGCGGGTGGACGCGCTGATCTGCGCCTGCAGAATTTCGAGGCCTGACCGATTCTCCCGCGCTAGCGTCAGTGCCTTAAATGCCTTGCGAAAGTCCAATCGTCATTTGTTGAGCACCTCCAAGGCGTAGCTGGTATGTAGACATGCTGACTTCCAGCAAAGGTGTTGAATAAATTGTCCCAGAATTTTGGCACGTGTCTGAGATCGCTGGAAACTAGCCCCACTCAGCGCGCAGTTATGTTCGCGAAGGAAATAATCGTCATAGGCATGGTGTTACCAAGTAAAGCAGCCCTGAACTTGTAAGTTTGCAGTATGGCGTTTTGGCACACGCCAGAGGGCTGTCGACGGCAGGTGGAAGTTGCGAGGCCTTCCAGATTTGAGGCAATATTATCTTGGCATGCGAAATGACCCCCACAAGCGGGAAGAACAGTACGCAGATCGCCAAGCACCCGAAGACACTGACATTTTCCCTGGGTGCATCATTTGTACAACCCATTGGAGGTTAGAGCTGGCTTCGTTGGCTGACGGGATGCGCAACCTGTGCCTTTGTTTCAGTGTATGTTATCATATGAATATCTAAGGTCCACCATTGCAAATTTCACATCATTTCAGGAACCACCCGATTTGCTGCGTTGCTTGGAATCCCGTACTTCACATGCTGGCGGCGTGTTGCTTCAAGCCTCTTGTGCCCGTGGGTATCTACTCCTACGATAAACAGAACACTGAAGTACCGCTGGAGCCAGGTTCAACAGCTGAAGCACAGGCAGCCCAAGTTTCTGAGCGTGTCAGCCACCGAAACGTGAGATTTCTAATGCGCTACGCCTCGAGAAATGCACTGCAGCATTGCAATATTAACATTGATGCACACTACGAGCCATCGTTCGTATCCTGTCTGCCATCAATGAGGTGCGTGCGGCAGACATCGAAGATGTTGCAGCCCATATGGTCGGCAATGCATTTACACATGGTCTTGAAGAGTGAACTGCGAGCCTATTGTTGTTCCTGGTGGATGCGCATGGGATAGGACATGGTTGGGGCGTAATAATATATTCTATCTCATCCAATTCACATATCATTTGCCAGTTCTCAGAAGTGCATTGGCCGCAAGCATTTGTACAAGCCATGAAACCGACTACAATTCACCGCACAGCGCCGTAATTCCTGGGGAGGTGGACGACTTTTGCTGCGCTCGATGCCGGATAGATTTTCGCCCACTCAAGTCTCGCGGCTGTTGGGAGAAGTTCGAGCGGCTGTGAGGTAAATCGTGTGTTTATAGCAGATTCTCCTGGTTATCCAAATCCAAATCCAAGGTATCCAAAATGCAACTATTGCATGTGGCGGGCTCATTTGTTTTGGCCACCTGAGCATTTTCCTCCACGCTGCTATCATACATGCGAATCACCTGCGTGGGTGATACTGTTACCCACCATTCCTTCATGACAACATGGCCATATGCACATCAGAAATTTTCAGTGTTCCAATAATGCATCAATTCATGAAATGCAACCAAAATTTCCCAGTCAGTTGTTGGAACTGAATGTCAGTTGCAAAATATCTCATTTTCATGGTTTCTACGTCCACAAAGATCAACAGGTATTCTTTCATCTACAAATGACGTTGGAGACACGACAGAACAACTCGTTGTGACTAGAAGGAAGACTTAAAAGATCTCTGACCATGGAAGAGCAATGCACACGCTTGCAGATCCGGCAGGGAGTTATGACAGCAACTTGAGGGCGCAGTTCGCGCATAGTTCAACTCGAAGTGAACGTGCCATTATCAGGTGTTTTAGTGAAATTAGGGATAATTCTGTTTTAGTGGAAAGTGGCTTAAGTTCAGTACTTTCTTGTACTTGGTTATAATGAATTGTCCTGAAAGGCTGTTGGATATTGCTAGCATATTGATAGCATGCTGCTAAGCAAGCAATGTAATTAGCACGAAACACTTCACGCTTTCTTGCAAAGGTGATATGGAGTGATTGGGCAGATGCAGTTTTAAATGATTTGCATTATCAAACTTCAAGTATTCATCAGAGAATTATGTTGTTAGGTATCCAGCCGTCCATGTCAATGTGCTTGTAGTTGATTTTCGACAATATTATCAAAATTGTCAAAGCCATTTTTGGATAAGTGATTTAAGGTTAACATTTTATGGTGCTTACTTGTACTAATTTATCATGAAAGGGTGTTGAAAGAGGCGGCTATTTTAACATCTCTTTATGGCGATGTTGAACCTAATGCACATTCTAAATCCCATGCACAATTACATGCATTTAATACTGGTGCAGTTGCTAAGCACCCAACATGAGGAATATGAAAGGATATAACACAACAATTATATGCTTAACAACAAATGGTAAATATCTTGATGCCTTGATCCCAATATTGCAAAAATTATAGTGCGGACACAACTCATATTATATAAATGGTGCAGACATATGTACAACATAGGGTACGATTATTATGATTGGCTTTGTAGCTTAGTGTGGCCGTGGCTCCCTCTTGGCCATGTCCAGGTCAGTTGCCTTGTGTCCTAAGGTCCCTTTGTGGAAGCATGTTTTGCTCTTGGCTATGGACATGTCCTGGGCTCTCTCTAGCCAAGGCTTGAAGGTTGCACTGCTCGTTGTCCCATAAAAGGCATGCATGCCATGCTTGAGGAGGCAGGGGGTTAAGAACTCTCCAAAACAATTGACTATTACCAATGTGGCCACATCACGCTCTGATATCCGTAACCCACAATTATTGATAACTATTGATGTTGATTAATCTACTTGTCATTGGTGCCCAAAGGCTCCGCCCTCAAACCCCCTAGCGATTCTATCCCATGTCCATTCGAAGGTGGCTAAAAGCCTAGTGAAACGAGGTCATCAACAACCATTCTCGATTTCCATAGGGACGCAAGCAGTTTGCCATTACGAATTATTTGCCGATGCAAAGTGTTTGCATCATTGCCGCACTTAAGATACTTTGAAGGTGCTTGGTTTGTTAAATTGGTTGGATCTCACATATGTTTTTTGGTTATGCAATATGCCAAAAAGCCTACATGATACCAATAGTAGGGTAGGGGCGCCTACTCTTTTTAATCCCGAACCCACATCACTGGGTACTTAGTGGAATATGAGCCATTAGGCAGAACCATCCTTAACTACTACCTATATTGTATATCCAGGTTAGAGACATTATCACGAAGAGCCAGGGTAAAGCTTTCCCTACACCAGGCCTGTCAATAGGTCCTTGGTGAAGCGTCCCCCACACTAGGCATGTGCATAACACTGCCACTTTGGATGGCCCAATTAAACCACTATAATAGTCATACATTCAAATAAATAGTACTTCCTCCATCCCAGATTAATTGTCGTCCATTTGAAAGGCTAAATTTGTTATGAGGACGGCCTCAAAATTTCAAAACAAGATCAAAATTGAAAAGATTGCATCTCAAAAACCTTGATTATCAATTTTCAAGAAGAAAAAATGAGACATAACTCTTTTGAGCGCAAGGCGAAGGTAAATTTTGGTCATTCTTGACCCCAAATATTGAGATTTACTATATAAAAAGAGCCTTGATACAGAGTACTGCCAAATCCTCAATACTTAATGGATTAACTTGAAATTTTTATGGTGTACTCTCAACTTAAAAGCTCTACCGTAGACGAATTTTTATTTAAAACATATGTGTGAATAATATAGAAATAATGCCCCAAAATCATAGACGACAATTAAGTTGGGACGAAGGAAGTATAATCATTATGTCTCTAAATAGTGTATGGGGGAATTCTCCAAAAGTTGTATCAATTGCGTTGTGTAAAACAATAGGAAATAAATAGTTTACTCTAAAGATACACTAGAAAATGGCAATAAACAAGAGAATATGTTTGAATTTGATAGAGGATGTTGTTAGCTCTCCATATGTCTTTGTATCTTCCAAAATAAATTAGCAGTAGAGGAGTTATATTCAAATAAAGTTTTAGCACTTAAGGATTAGCTTTTACCATATCCTTGGATGAGATACTATAGATATGGGTATATTCAGACGTTCTTTTGTGAGTTGTGTACCATTGCATGTGGGGGTCATGCGACCTATCCCACACGAGAACTTGTAATTATATCCATGCCCACTCTCGCATCCAGTGGTTACACCCACAGGATGCATGGCCACCCCATGTCCAGCCATTCCCATGGCCTAGGCCCACGCTATGTACCCCAAAGACAGGAGCGCCCAGGAAAGCACACCTGCAATCTGGTGGAGGGGACCTCGCGGCCCTATTGGGTGCCTCGGTGGGCACATCGCCTAAGCATCAACTAAAAACCACACCAAACTACCTAAGCAAATTGAAGTTAGAAGAGAAAATGGAAAGACTATATATTGTTGGGGATGCCAATATTACTTGGTAGTAACAACAATACTTACTCAATCCCATATGAAATTGCGGTTATGAATTTTGGCCTTAAAAAAGCAATAAATTTTCTCAAATTTTCATCAGAATTTGTCACAATATTGAAATTTGAGTTTTCTTTGTCCTCCCAGTTTTTTGAATGCGTCAGCAAAGATTCAATTTGCAGTGCCATTTTGAATAGACACCACTCAGACAAGTGATTCAAGGTGACTCTAAGATGGCCCGATAAACTAGTCTTATTTTTGTATCATGGGCAATGCCACCTGGTCATAGCCCCCACTATGCAAGTGATGAGACTTAGAGATGTGCTCCAAATAGCAAGTTAGAATAAAGATGCGAAATTGGAGGGTGGACCACCAACTCGTTAGAAAAAGTGTGATTAAAGATTTTGCTTGCCACTTGCTTCCATTGTCATTCCTTCAATTGTGCACCAGTTATGCAGTATGATGGTTTTCAACATCTTTACAAATTGCTCTCACCATGCCTTAGGATATCCGTAGTTTTCTTTCAATCAATAGGGCCAATTCATTTCTGTGGAATTATTTTCCGCTTTCTAAAATTGTTTACCAATGGCCTAATTGTTAACTGCTCAGCATAAAGTCACGAATCTAAAGGAGATATCTTCGATCACATCTATTAGGATGCATCATTGGCCTGCCCTCTACCTCTATATCTCTGCCATGACTTGCAGTGTGAACTGCATCTTCAACTCCCATCGCTTCATGCGGTGGGGACCACCGCAATGTGGTATAGTCCAAGGCCCAAAAATGGGCAGTTTCGGTGCCACCTTGAAAAGCAGGTGTATTATCAGAGAAATGATGTCCATTTAAAATAATACAGATTGACCACTTAGCTAATTGTCTCAAAAATTTGGCAGCACAAACTAGATTTAAAGAGACATTTTGACAATATCAATGAGAATATGAGATGTTTTATTGGGGTTTTCAGAACCACATATCATGACTACAATTTAATACAAGATGGAAGAAGTAAATAATTATAACAATTGAATAAACTGATGCCTTGTGTGGTGCAAAACTCATTAGTTAGCAATTGAGAATGATGGAGAATTTTGCTATCGACTCCAAAAGAAGATCAATGCCATCAACAATCATATATATTATGATTCATACTAGCAAACATGCAAAAAATTGTATATATATATAAAGACAACATTCCTGGTAGCACTGGCAAATGTTTTGAAAGCATACAATATGGGATGTCGGTTCATTTGTTGCCTGCTCAAGACGATATGACAAACTGGATGCAGATTTAATGCTCACACATAGTAGTGGATGCAACCACACCTCCAAGATTAATGGAGCAACGCCTGCAAAAAGACACCAACTACTCATTATACCCTGAGAGTTAATTACATAATATCTAGATACACCCACGCCCTCCACAGCACATCCTGACCCACTGGTAAGAAGTGCACCAAAACTGTGGTGATTTTACTTGGGGGTAGACTAAAAGTAACATTTTTAAGACAAAAGTTGGTCAAAAAAATGCAAATACGCTAAAATCGGTTTATTTAAGAGTTCTTGATATTTATAGTCTTTTAAAATGTTCGATTCCATATAGAAATAGTGAAATTATGGTCATTTGAAATTGTAGTACTTTAGTATAGGATTTGGACCCATAGGTCGAAGCATCGGGGATTATGCAAGGTTGATTTAGGTGAATGATAAGCGGGCACACATGCGCATAATACATTACATTATATATTGTTGTATATTATCTTGTTTTGATGTGACCGCACGGGACCCATGATCGGGCCTCGCGCATATGCGGGTCTTGAAACAGACACATGCAAGTCACCCATGTAATCGATTCTTGGTCCGCCTACCTGCGCCACCACCCACCGCATACAGCAGGCCCCGGGGAACGATCCCCTTCATATATGGGCCCACCACGCATCCGAGGGAACGAGCGCCCCATTACCACCCACCATTTGTGGTGGAGAGGGCCGGCTGTGCCGCCACTAGCTGAGCTTCAGAGCGTGGCGACCCCAAAAGCTATAGAAACTAGTGGCGCCCTTCAGAGTTGTAACAAAAATTGTCCATGCTAACCCTCATGTAGCTCGGCAAGCAAGATGGCGAATTCCAAAATATCCCCATGTCCCATTTTCTGCCCGCACATGGCCTAAATTAATAGGGATCAATCCAAGAAGTCCACTCAAATATGATAGGATACAAGGTGATGTTGGACAAAGTTGTTACATCAGGTAAAATCAAATGCCTAGATCAAAAACCTCCATTTGTATTGGTGGCACAATTTACATTGGCTACTAGTATATTAAAATTATTGTACATTAACACATGTACATTATATATTTCATTATACATGATGATACGCCAATTTATGTGTGTGTGTGTCACACTGTGTAACGCCTCTTATTGGGTTTTGCGCTCTCTTGCATGCATGGCCCTCGCTAAGACCCGCATTATCTATTCTCCACTGCCGACCCCTTTCCATGCTAGCACTGCCTCCAGAACCATTGTGTTACCCGGTTCCTCATGTCTCACTTTCTGGATTCGCTCACCCCACAATTGCACCTCCAACACAAGGGTAGACACTCTGCCAATTCGTTTTTGAACTAGTCTAGAATGTCACCCATCAATGAGTTTCTAGCACCTGCATCCCTCCAAGATCTCTCAATATTGTTATGCCACTTGTCCATTGTTATCTGTCATTCTGCACTGGCTTGTTAGACAATCGTCTTCATGAAGTCTAGGGCTTCCACTATCCAAGCGGTTTTCTTCATCAGGTTCTCCTTCCTGTCTGTCGGGGCATTTTTTAGTTAATGAGTATGTTCGCCAACCTGCCTCTCTATGGTTCGCCTCATCACTGAATTTTCCTCCGGTGTCCTTACCCACTTCTCTCCTACTGCCATGCTACCCGCACACTTTTCTAGGACAGATTGGACACTGGGACACCTTCTCGCTTATGCTCGTTGGTGACCAAACCATAGGATTTATGCTCAAACCGCATGGCAACTCGACAGAATTCACATCGTGTGTATGCCTGCTACATAGGATCCATGTCAATAGGTCAAATCAGTCAAAGGGTATCAATCAATCTCAAGAGGCGAGTTTATTGTACCTTAGCACAGTACCTATTCTATTCTATGCAAAAGATGGGTATCCAGAAGCTTGTCAGCTCACTTAGATAGTCTTGGTCTCGGTCCCATTTGTGACCCATCATTATTAGTCATTTCTATAGACCTGGGTATGCCCCAACCCGATTCGCATTGATTCAAGCCCCTCCCATGTAATCAACAACTCCCCACCGGATTCCTCCAGGATAGGTCTCAAAACTACCCAACATCCAGAGATGGCATATAGTTATGAAGACAAATTCAGAACATAGGAAACATCAGTTATAAAATTGTTTGAGTACACCTCAAAGTCCAACGATTCCTCGAACCCCAAGATCCATTCAGAACAGTGTCACAAGGTTACTGTATATCTCCCCAACCTCAAGACCCTATAGAAATTCACCCCCAACTATTCCATCTATATCTACTATCTTCTGTGCACTATCCCACCGATTCCAAGACACCTTCTTATCTAGTCCCTTGGCCTCTTTATTCCCACACATCTTGCAGGTTTCTGGTCGACTTCCTACTCCCCTTCAGTTGCATGGCTGTTTGAATGCACCACCATTGAAGTCACTTCTGTCCCAAGCCATTGAGCATCTAGCCTTCCTTTTCCCTCAGCCATCCCTTGGCCTAACATCGCAATGGTAGTTTCTCTCTTTATCTGAATCTTCTTCTTGCATTTGCCATGGGTACAGATCGCTTCTAGCATTCATTGAGAGATCCCTTCATGGGGAGGGGTTCTTAACAGCAGACTGGTAGTTTTTGTCAAATCCGTTGAGAGGGTCTTCAATTCATCATCTCCCTCTAGCAAGTCCTGGTGCATCTCCCGTTTGGCTGGCTGATTGAAGAAACCCTTCTTGATCTTCTTCTTCTATGCCAAAATCTTGTCTTCGATAATCTCAATCGCCCGCTTAGCAATAGGGATATTTTCCTACCCTTACGACCAAACATGATCCATTTTATACAAGATGAAATCCGAATCCTCTTCAAAACTTGATATTAGATGGTGGCAGAATATATGCATTGTCTATGCAACCACTTTCTTTGCAACCCCCTGGGTGTTCAAAAACACTTCAAAGTGGCAAGCAATCTCATCAACATGCTAGCAGAGGAATGGATACCTCTGTTGGTATCTTTCCATTTAGTCAGGACTGTGTTATATAGGTCATGCATCCCCCGCCTTTCCATATTGTATGCTAGTTCCCCATATCCTAGGAGCGTAGCATGCTGGCCACCTAGTTCATCCTCCCATTCCCTCATAGTAGTCATCAAGTCCTGTGAGAGGTCAGAAACATTATGTGGTTGGGGAAGCCCTAAGTCCTGCCTCCACTCCACAACATGCCTTCCAAAGACCTTATTCCGACTCCTCCCGCTATTGTCGAAGAGAACTGATATCCCTCTGGGGGTGGGGTGGGAGTGTGCACAGTCAGGCAGCATGGACTCCCTTGCAATAGCGCTGATCAGCACTGGAGCTCATGAGCTCCATATGCATATCGCTTTGACATATCCTAGTCTTTCCTAGATCTAGAGAATTACATCTAGGTGTGACAACATGCGAGAGATACCCTCGATTGCTCCCGTGGCCCCGGCTTGCCGGATTGGATCATTTGGCTAATCGAATCTCCATTTTTTATCCTAAAGGGTTTCTCTTTTACTGTTTCAGCACTCTAACATAATCAAAGCTATACGGTTGGTCCTATACCCCTCGATTATACAACTCTCCCTTTTGTCCACTTAGCCGGCTAATAGATGATTCATTAATCAATCATGTACATATCATAATCCATCATGTACTAGATGTTCCTTATACTTTTAATATGTATGACACACTATCTGAGCTGTCTTGTCCCCTTAGGGTGGTGTATGGGACACCCTCATTTTTGACTGATCGAGTTGCATTTAGTGTGGTTGCCCAAGGATGAGGTATCATTGATGCTATATATCCATCGTTAAAGCCGAGAAGTCTAATTGTCTCTCGGTCTATTGTCTGATTTCGATACTACTCAACGCTTTTATGTATACACGTAGTCCGTATCCCATTTTTTAATTACTAGTCCACACATCTGTAGTTCGATATAGTCCAATAGTATTGGACTGTATTGGACCAATACAATCTTGTAGTTGTTTGTTTTTTGTCAGTGTCTGCTGGGTTTAGGAGATATGGAGCCGAAACTGTGGGTAGCCACAAAGAACATATGATGTGACAATTCTAGGCCAGGAATAGTTCATTCCCTAGTGATGACTTTGGCCATAGTTGTCATGTCTATCTTTCGGCCAGAAATATGCTTGTCCATAGAGATGAGGTGTCGACCATTTGTCGTGTGTATTCGGAGAAACCATGTCTCTTCATTCAAAAGGGCGCCGCCCAGCTGGATTATTGAAAACCAAATCTTTCTTTATCCCTTTCTTATTTGTTACATTCAGTTCATTATTGGGCGACACTTTACAATACACGAAGGCCAAGTGTTGACCCAAGACTTGTTGCCTGAGAACATCTATCAGAAAATAATCCATACGTCAACATGCAATATATCTAACTCATAGTTTGTTCGAATTACCAGTAATCGACCACTGATCTACTTCCGTCAATTACTGATTTGTAATCCGATGATTAATGGCAGCATATGAGAACCT
>CAJHUC010001508.1:0-49937 GCA_905146915.1 Ostreobium quekettii
AATGATTCAAGAACCTATGGGTTCCTAATAAACTCAACTAAAGGATGAGATTATCTATTAATATTTATTGTACTTTTCAGATACCCATAACTAAGGAAACACACTACCCCCTGTGCTATACACCACAACCTCAAATGGTGGGCGTATCCGGTGCAGTCGTTTTTGTAGCCGTGTTGTGGGCCTAATGCTTGACAAGGATTGATCCCCAGGGCCTTAGGCTATTGTTGACAAGAGATGGCAACACAGCAAGGAGGTGGTTCCTTGGCTCATAGGAGGCCAGAGAGTGGGCCCAAGAGTGTTGCACAAATTCACAACATATGCGCGCACATATTGCATGCGCGATGCCCGATCTCGGGTCCATCATGATCACATCATGACAAGACAACACACGTGCATATCTAGGCACCATGTCGCCGTCCCCCATTCACCCACGGCCGACCCGTTTTCCTCTAGACTTAGTACTAGCTCCCTCCATCGAAAGCCCTAAGTATTACAACTTCAATGAGCCATAACTTCACCAATTCTTAATAAATTTGGGCGTTTCAAAAGCTTAGTGTTACGCACAAACCTACTATGGGGGATGCCCTACCTATGATATGGTAGCAACACCGAAACCAGACTGTATACTATTATACAATATGCGAGTAGTTCGGGGTGGTCCCACCTATGCAAGGACCTAGGTACTCGGCGAGGCGGGTCTGTGGTTTAAAGAAGGCAAGAACTCCACACCAACAATCAATATATATCAATTGGTTTTGGAGCCACTTGGGGGTGGCCCACCACTGCCTACCAGTGCTTAGAGCCGGAGATATTGCACCATCCCCAGCCTCCCATAGAGGCCGAGGAATCAGAACCACCAGCTCGTGAGGGCCCGGATGTGTTTGATGGCCAAAGAAGCAACCATAAATAGCGAACCGGTGGTGGAGGCTGGTGACATGGCAACATCCCATGAGGGAACATCAGAAGCTAAGGGCGCAGTCCGGGAAGACACAATAGGAGGATCTGTTGGTCAAGCACAGGTTGAGGCACAGGACCAGCCAATAGAAGAAGCAGGGGAGGCCCCCACACCGGTGGCAGAGCCGGGCAGCATGGCAACTTTTCTCCAAGCTCCTAGAGTGATGGAGCTGCTAGAGAAGATGGTATTAACAATGGCTGCCAAACCACAGGAGATGTGCGACGAGGAGGCGGTGGCCCAAATTGCGCGCTAGAAGATCGAGACCACCGTAGCCCAGAAGGAGGCATGCCATAGTGAACTGGCTTTGAAAAAGGCCAAGGAGCAGAGCAAAGAGGCCGAAGCCAAGAGGGCCTCTACGCAGGAGCAGGTGACTATCCTAAGCGATTGTCTGTTGAAGGAGAAGCAGAGAGCCCGTGAGGTAGAGGAGCGGGCTTCGCCCATACCCAGGCAGCCTTAGAGGGCATCTAGTCCGACAGGGCCGAGGTCGACCCTCCAAAGCATTCCAGAAGGTTCTGAGGAATGGAAGATAGTGGGCCGTCCAAGGGCGAAGCAAAAGAGCCCCACAATAGGTGAGCTTATCCCACAGCTTGAGAAAGGCCCCCAAGCAGGCCCATTAGCCCCATCTAGTCCGACAGGGCCGAGGTCGACCCTCCAAAGCATTCCAGAAGGTTCTGAGGAATGGAAGATAGTGGGCCGTCCAAGGGCGAAGCAAAAGAGCCCCACAATAGGTGAGCTTATCCCACAGCTTGAGAAAGGCCCCCAAGCAGGCCCATTAGCCCCAATCCAAGAACCTCGGGTTAGATCACAGGTGCATGCCAAGACACCTAATGATGATGAGCAGCTTTGCAGGGATTCTTTGATAGAGAGTGCCCATAGGGTGTGCGACCCAAGCCCCAACAAGCTTAAGAGCCCCACATGGAACCCACGCAGGCCAGCGTTGCTAGAATGGGGTCCGCATAAGGATGCTTGTGTATTGGAATTTGAGCAGGACCCCACATCGCAATACAATAAGCCACAGAGGTGCCGAGCATTGTGGATAAAATTTAGCAGTGAGAAGATTGCCGATCTTGACAAAGGCGGGAAAATGGCCTCAGAGAGGTTTGGTATGTGCCTCACCACCATAAAATTGATCAAAATTCAGTGGTGGTATAGGCCAGGCATTGCAGAACAAATTGCCAAGGATGATCCCGATTGGCCAAAAAAATGGCCTTTGCACTCAGGCATATGATATGCCAGAGATAATCTCTAAACCTTGGGATCAAAATAAAGGCAACCTTGAGAGGCCAGATCTGAATAATCCCTATTCTGAATGGGAGGAGATTTTGGAACTTTTTTTCATCCTGCACCTCCCCTTTGCCCAGGGATATGTCAAAAAGGGCGCAAGTACACTGCACGGATAAGGAACTGCAACATGCTTGTAACCGGGAACAATATGCTTGTACGCCATAGTTGGATGAGCACAAGGCTTGTCGAGATCAGCATTGTAGAGAGCAGAAAGCTCTTATACGGGAATAGGATAAGCATTTAAATCTCAACAAGTACAAGAAGAAATGGGCGCAGAAACACCAACGCGAGGCTGAGGCCTATCGGTTCCTTTATGCAGGTAGTAGCCAGAAGGCACAATAGGTTGAACCTCCAACTTTGGACGAGTTGGACCCCGCTGTATAGGCACAGGCTTTGAAGCAGCTTGGAAAAGCATCGGCAAGCCCTTCGGCGGGCAAGACCCTTTGTGGGCAGCATCAACTCGCAAGGCAGCCCCGGGTGGACATATCGAGCAGTGGCAATAGCGAGGTCAATGCACCCACCGCATTCAGTGCGTAGCAGCTTGTTGCAAAGGCTGAGCAGCCCAAGGGGGTAGAGAAGGAAAATCCAGGTAAAATCCTTGATGCAAATCCCAAGGAGCAAACCCAAACATCACATGTCCATATTGATGCAGAAATGGGTGATTCTGTGAGGCATGATGATGATGTTTATCTTGGTTCAGGGGGTGCTTCACGCAATCCCATTCCTCAGGAGAGGAAGGAAGCATATGTACTTATTAAAAGGCAAGAAATAGCTCTAGAAAAAGTAGCCTTGGAGAAGGCAGCCTTAGAAAAGGCACGGGCAGAGGCTAACAAGAAAGCCCAACTCGTTGTAGCTTTAGGTAAGGAGGAGGCCACTAAATACCTCAAATTCAAGGAGGCACAGTGAGCAAGTCACCAAGCCCAAGCACCCCATCAGGGGGAGAGTAATGCAGGTCAGGAAACCCAAGAGATTAAATACACCATGGGTAAACCTGACCCAGCAGCCAAACGGTGAAGGGATCCATATAGGATCTGTGAGGCATGCGGGATGCAGCAAGGCCCTATTTTAGTCGTACACCCTCCAACTATACATAACATACACGGTTGTTGGGATATGCTAGGGGCTCTCCATGATAGGCACTTCAGTGTCTATTACAAGGGGTATTATTACCCTATAAGTGGAAAAGCATTCTATAGGGCCGCAATACCCCCAACACCCTTTGCAGGATTCTGATATGGCTGCGCCTTATATTTGAGGTGCAGTAGAAAGTATTGAAGATCCATGTACCGGATGTTCAAGAGGTAGCCACAGAGTGGCGAGTAGTTCAGGGGATGGGCAGGAAAATCCCAAATGAGAGGGCAGATCCTGTGCAAGCTACTCTGAGAGTGCCGATTCCTAGGGCACCTCTAACAGCACAGGTGCCTGCCGAGCCCTTTATAATGGGAAGACTAGTTCCTAGACTAGCACAGCCACAACCTCAAACAACGCAACAAAAAATAGAGAGGTTGCACGCTTTGTCGCCCTTCAGCCCAAGTCCACAACAGCCCCGGTAGGTCTTCCCCGGGCAGCCACCACCACCATTGTGGGACAACAATTCCAACAACCTTTCCAGGCCCCACAACAACAAGCAATTGGCCCCACTATAGCCAGCAATGGCCCCACAACAACCAGCAATAGCTCCACAGTAACCACCACTGGCACAGCAACCACCAATGCCATAGCAACCACCAATGGTATAACAACATCTACCAATGCAGCCAGTCCAACCACCACTGCCAACTCCCACGGGACCAGTTTAGCAATAGCCAATTGGACCAGGGCCAATGCCACAACAGTTCAATTTCTCTCAGCAACCATCTTATGGCCAAGAGCAGCCCATGGTTATGCTAGGGCAACCAATTGATCCAACCCAGCAGGTCAGCGATCTTAGCATGTTCCAGCAACCTGCAAAGCCAGAACAGGAGGACATGCTATTCGGGATCCAGAAAGGACCAAGCTATATGCAGGCACCTGTGCCACCCCATCAGATGTACACTACTCTTGTGGGGACGTCCCCACATGGCAGCGGAGGGACTGCCACCACCACTAGCGGACTACGACCCCATGGGCATAGGATACTAGGGGTTGGGTAAGGGGTACCTGATAATAGCACAGGAAGTGCCTTATGCTCCTGTCTATATGTAGCTTGAGAGGGAATTGTAGGTGAGCATACCTGAGATGGGCAACCAAGGCATTAAACTCACAAGTGGAATAAAGACAAGCAGGTTTTAATAAAGTGGTTGCGGGAAATTGTTATATTTCAAAACCATTGTTGCACCCTAGAGTCAGTGGGGATGGATAGCACTAAATATTCTTGAGGAGTCAGTGAAGCATAGCCTCCTTGCACAACTATGACACTTATGGGGAGTTACCATAGATGCAAAAGTGCTTTCCTAGCCAAATTTTCAGCTATCATGAGAATAATTTAAATATGGTATAGAGTCAATTTATAGTCACAAATGCCTAGACCTCAAAATCCGGTCTGAGACACCAGCTTTTGCAAAGGCCGGGACCTCCAGTCCCGATACTAATAAATACATGCAGCTACTTGAGCAAATGTTTCTGAAGTGTGAGAAGAAAATGGATGACTTCTCCAAGCTGCACGCATTATATACATGGCTGTAGCATGATATCAAGCAAAAATTGTTTAACTAAGATGATAAGCAATGGTCATTATACGCAAGTCTTCGGGCTCACTTGTGTAAAGTTAGACCCACATATGACCAAAAATATCAGTCATATGGCTCACATCTTTTTGGCAACCAAAATGGCAAGGGCAATACAAGCAATAACCTTGGACCAAGTAAAACCATCCAAAAGCATTATGCTTTATGGGTTGACAATAGGGGTAAACCCATTCTCCTTATGAAACCAAAGATTTGTAGTCCGCAGATGCAAAAGGTTTGCAATACTGATACACAGGGGGGCTGCCGCCATTATGGAAACCATGAGCTTGAGCCAATCAAGGCTATTTGCAATCCCATGGAGGGACAAGTAGTCACGAGTCAGTCACAATTGCATGACTTGACAATGGAGGTGCTGAAGAGGGCTGGAAGGTCCTTCAGGTGTTTTAAGCCTTTCTATGCTGGACACCTCTTGGACGGCACATGTCCCAGCAATGGCAAATTGCCGCCCATGAAGGTGAGCACCCCATAGACAAAGAAAAGGAACAAATCTGTGAGTGTTGTGCATGTAGTGTGTGAGAAAGTGCAGAAGTATAATATTAAAAATACTTAGATCATTGTTACACACCCAATGAACAACCGTCACACAATTGCATCTATTGTTCATGTGCCTAAACTGTGTAAATTAAAGTATTATGTTAATCAAAGGTGGGGGTTGAATACCGTGAGTTGCTCTGACTCAACAGCTTGAGAGGGCTTGCAATCTCCATCATACCACTCTGACTGCATGCTCAGCACTACAAATTTCAAGCACATTCAGTCACTGGTATCTCACCAGTTTACCTTGGACACTTGCGCAAAACCCGGTGGGGATAGTGCTTTGTGTGAGCAATACTGCTTAACTATAAATAGCCTTTTTTAACTAAACCACTGTAGAATGAATTTGTGTGGATTAACCCACCATTCCAAAATGCAACCCCATTCTTGGAATGCTATTTCACTGAACGTGATAACGCTTTTGAGAAAACCGGAGTTTGTATGGATTGTTTTATAGAACACCCACAACTGTGTAAAATATGCACCCTGGTGCATTACCCTAAGGGTACTATACTATTCACATAGCTGATTGCTGACCCATCAAGTCGCGTTGCCATGGCAGGTATTCTATGGCAAGTGAATATATACTATGAACCCCCTATGGGAGCAGCGGGATACTGCATACGAGGTGTTGCTATAGATCAACCTCACTTGACTTTCACAGGCCGAGTAGGCCACTAGCCTGCATCCATCCTCTTTGATACCGGTGCAACTAGTACCACCTACATTAATCCGACTTTTTGTCATCAGTTGGGCTTAACCCCTAAGCAGCCACACTTGGCATCCAATTGACAATTGCATCGGTTGGACTGCTTACAATGGCTTGCTCATGCCATTAGGTGTGTCGTGGACCCTACGGAGTTCTCCCCCCCCCTCCCCGAGTAATACAACTGACTCTACCGAAGTAGAGGTTCTCCTCATTGACATTACCTCACTCCCTTCTCTAGGAATTATGGATATTCCCTTTGCTATTTAGATCTATAAAGAAACCGGCCGCTGTGATGTGATTGACTTGTCTGATGACTATGACATCATTCTTGGTGATAACTAGCTTTCTGAGCATGTGGTGTCATTGATTATCATTGTGGTTTCTTGTGGTCATGAGTTTACTCTTCAGGCCACTTTGGGTGCTCACAAGACCTCGCAACCCGTGTTGGGCCATTCTCAATCCCTTTGGGTGCATTGCTGTTTGGGTCATGTTTGTTCTATGGGTTATGACCAGCATACCTACCGTTGGGGTTTTCCTCTCCATTTGGTTTTGTTTGGTGATCTTCCTGGGGGGGATGCACCAGGCCCTTGAACCACCATAGGCCCGTTGGCTAATGCAAATTATGCGACCATTATAAGTTCTCATACAATAGACCCTGCTAAGATTGATGCACTTCTGGAGGAGTATAGAGACCTCTTTCCCAAAGAGCTACCTGAAGGACTCCCTCCAGATTGAGGGGTCGCTCTAACCATCCCATTGGAGGAAGGAACAAAACCGGTAAAGCGACTAGCTTTCCAATACAGTCCAAAGGAAATGGACGAGATAAAAGAGTAGGTAGTCTATCTATTTCGAAAGGGTCTTATCACAGAATGTAGCAACCCTTTTGGGGCCCCGGTACTCTTTGTACCTAAGCCAAATAGCACCATCCAGATGTGTATTGACTACAGTGCACTTAATGAGGCTACTATCAAAAACAAACAGCTGATACCTTGTATAGATACTTTTTGGATCAACTGCAAGGGACCAAAGTATTCTCAGCCATTAACTTGCACTAAGGTTATTACCAACTCCATATTGATAAGGCTGATTGTGCCAAGACAACGTTTGTTACATCGCTGGGTTTATATGAGTTTAAGGTACTCCCCTTTGGACTCGCAAACGCACCCGCAATATTCCAGCAGACTATGCACCATATGTTTGGTGATCAAATTGGCAAACATGTCTTAGTATATTTGGATGATATCCTTGTATTTAGCCAGACTGGTGAGGAACACTTGCAACACCTCAGGCAAGCGTTATGGCAATAGAAGTTATATTGCCATTTACACAAATCTCAGTTTAATAAGGAAAAGACCTCCTATTTGGGGCATATAGCACCCCAAGAGGGAATTCGGCCAAACTTGGAAGGGATTAGGAAAGTTAAGAACTGGATGGTACCGCAGTGCATAAAGCATGTCCAACAATTCTTGGGATTGGCAACCTATTTTCGAAAGTTGATTTAGGGTTATTCGAAAATGGCCACTCCATTAGCCGACTTGTTCAAGAAGAATAACAAGTGGGAGTGGACTGCAGAATATCAATCGACATTTGAGCACATAAAGAAGTGTTTAATGACAGCTCCATTGCTAAAAATATCGGATCCCAGCAGACCTTTTGAAGTCATTGCAGATGCATCCCATACTGCTGTGGGAGCAGTACTGATGCAATATAATCATCCAATCTATTACGCTAGCAAGAAGTTCCTCCGTGCGGAGCTGAACTATAGTGTGAGAAATTAAGAAGCCTTAGCTTTTGTGTATGCCGTCCAGTTGTGGAGATGTTACATGGAAAGTACACATTTCAAACTGGCTATGGACCATTGCCCATTGACTTAATTAAAATCGCAGCCACAAGTGAGCAGGCGACAGGTTAGATGGTTAAAAATATTGTAGCAGCTTGACTTTGACCGGGAATACCGCCTAGGGCGAAAGAATGTGGCTGATCCACTCTCTCACATTCCTCCATCACCTGATGAACAGGAGGCTAGGAGGGAAAGTCAATTGGTTATCTATGGCTTATGGGCAATACAAAAAAAGTGCAAAAGATAAAAAGCCAAAAAGGATAGTAAAGGCTGATGATATAGCCTTGAGAATCCAACAGCTTTATCGCCAAGATCCCCACTTGGAGTCTGCAAAACATCAACAAGAATTGCATTGTACAATGGCCTCTGGCTCAGAGGCAAGTAGGTATATATACCAACAAGTCTAAGGATTAAAATCCACCAGTTGACCCACAACCATACAAGTGCTGGGCACTTTGGTCAAGCCAAAACCTTGGACTTAGTCCAGCAGTATTGCTGGTGGCCAGGAATGCAACAAGAAGTGCAACTACATATTGACACCTGCCTGGTTTGTTAATACGCTAAGTATTCTCATCAAAAGACCCCAGGCTTGTTACAACCACTGAGCATTCTTGAGAAATCATGGACTGAATTGTTTATGGATTTCATTATACAACTGCCGAAAACTAAGGGTGGCCATGATGTTATCATTGTGTTTGTCGATAGGCTAACCAAAATGGTGCGCATTGCCACCACCACTACTAAAGTCATTGTAGAAGCAGACCTGTTGGAGCATAATGTTACAAGACACCATGGTCTCCCCTCTGTGATAGTGTCCAACAGAGAGATTCGGTTCACTTCTAAGTTTTACCGGTACCTGACAGAGAGGTGGAACATAAAGCTCAACATGAGCACTGCGTAGCATCCTCAAACGGATGGCCAGACCAAAATCATGAATCGGATTCTAGAGGATTACTTATGCAGTTATAAACATGCCGATTAGGATGGGTGGGATGAGCTAATAACCATGGCTGAGTTTGCAATGAACAACTCGAAAAGCAGTTCAACCCAAGAGACCCCATTCTATTTGAACTAGGGTCGACACCAAAGGAGTCTCTTAGCTCTTGGGGTGAAAATTCAGAAACCATTAAAAGGCTATAATAGTCCGAATGCTCGCGGCTTGGAAATGGCCATTGATAGAGGATAGCAACTTTATTTAGGGCACACTGGTACACCCCTCATAGAGGGATTACCAAGTTGGTTATTGAATAGTGACACGATTTGATCACTTTGTCCAATCAATACTGAAAGAGGCCAGGGAGTGCTTAAAAAAACACAAAATCGGCAGTCAAAGCATATTGACTGCTATAAAAGGGATGTGTCATTTAGCAAAGATGAAATCTTCCTTTTGATACAACATATTACACTTAAGCACCCTGGAACTTATAAATTATTACCAAGATAGATTGTGCTCTTCACCATCCTCGACCAGATAGGTTCCATTGTATATCGACTAAAGCTTCCAAAAAGCATGAGTAAGATATATCCGGTTTTCCAAACTTAAGTTTTATAAGGCCAATGGCAGAGTACAACCACCACCAGTCCCTATTGAGATTGAGGGGGAACCGAAGTATGAGGTCGAATGTATCCTAGACAAAAGGATTAAAAAACATGGCCATAAATAGAACTCTATTTAGTACTTTGTCAAATGGCTGGGCTACAGCCATAAATGTAATAGTTAGGAATCAGCCAAATCAGTTGCCAATGCACAGAAATTGGTTCAAGCATTTAAGAATAATAGAACTCCTATTGCTAATGTGCAAACTAATTGCAATGCGAGATGCAAGCACCAATTGTGAGTATGTATGTTCTCTTGTGCATGACAGACACTACTGTGGTGGGCTTGAAAGAATACCGGTTATCAAGGAAACCGGTCCCACTCACAGTTTGGGCAGATGAATGCCATGTCCATCGCTATTATAAATGGCGGGAGGATTCCAGGTGATGGACCGTTCATGGCAACCATGAGCCGGGGCTGAGGTAGAGGCAGAGACCCGGGTTACACCCAGCGGGGTTGTGGCCATGGGAGAACAGGCTGGGGCGGTGGAATTTGGGAACATGCGGGGTGATTTCTGCATGCCCTGCCGAGAGGTCATAGTGTAGAAACTTATATATAATAGGTTAGAAATGAACTTTCCAACCAATAAGTTGAAGGAAGATTTTTAATGAGGGTTGTGCACAGGAATATTCTCCTTGTAACAACAGCTCTTTCTCTTTAGTTCACATCTTGTAAATACGATGTGGTCCAAACTAGGCATGTGATGTAATACATAGCCAGTCGCCTTATACAATAGGCTGGTTAGCCGCACTTGTGTTTACTCCCATATCTACACTTTGGGATGGGGATGTCCCACCTCCCTAAGGGAGATAAATGTTATGCATAGACCTTGTGTGGGGGCCGCCCTGCCATAGTTTCTTGGTGTGGGGGATGCCCTACCCAGGATATGGTAATGATACCCGAATAGGACCCTATACTATTATACATATGGGAGTAGGTTGGGGTGGTCCCACCTAGGCAAGGACCTAGGTGCCCGGCGAGGCGGGTCCACAACTTAAAGAGGGTAGGAACCCCACACCAACAATCAACACGGATCACCTAGGTGCATCAGGAGCTCCAAAATAAGCACACTAGTGGGTCGCTTTATATGGATGACTAATCACAACTCCAAAAAGTGTGAGTTAAGCCCAAGCCCCAAGCAGCCATATCACAGGCGCGGTCCCCCTTTGGTTGTGTTCATATACTCTAGCATACATGCAAACGCCTCTCCTATAGAAGCGTGTTTGTCCTCAGCCGAACGGTATGTCCCAGGCTCCCTTTGGCCTATAGTTAATGACTGCTATGCATGGTCCTATCTGAGGCATGCGGTTGTTGCACTCGAGGAGGCAGTGGAGGCTCTAGAACAATTGATCGCTACAACATGGCATGGCCGTGCATGCTTTTACATTTGTGGTACACAATTCCATAAAAGTCCATTGAACTCATTAATTCTATTATCTTTAGCGGCAGGGGGCTTGGCCCCCAGACCCCCCGGTTTTGCGGGTATCGTTCGGGGACCTCCGCATAGCCTGGCTTCACTTGGTAAGCTCGACCCCATCCGGAACCTCATAGGACGTGGTCCCATGAGCAATTTGCTGAAAAAAGCTGCATAACATTACCATACAGTATATGGGCAGTATTACTACCCTACAAAAACATGTGAATGGAGAAGGCAAAAAGTAATTCATCTATAGTAGATAAAGTTTATTATATTAAGAATCAAATGACACGTTGAGAAATATTTAAGCTGGAACATTTGATTTATTTTCATATTTTAGCCTACGAAATATACTTGTCTTTCTTTAGGGAGTACATTTTGGCCAAAATTGGGATAGAGACATTAGTGTAACTTATTTACCGTAAGGCACAATAACATAGTATAATCAACTCACCAATTACAAATGTTTCATATCCAAAGCGGATCCCACTCTTGTTACCTTGGAAAATTGGAAAAAGAGAGTAGTGCAAATCAATACCACCTTCTGTTGTTTTTTATGACCCCATGACTATCACTAAGGGGAGAGACTATTTTAAATTTTGTATGCTGAGCATCAATATAGCATTAAGCTCAGACCCTCTCTTCCTCCCCCTCTTTAATGTCAATTTTTATTTGGATTCTAGAATGACCCAGCAATAGTATCTAACAATACCATATAACTTCAAAATACCCTTAAGGGAAAAAATAACGGAAATTATAGAGATTGTAGTGATTTGAAAATCGTGATACTAAAAGATGTAATAAGCAATGGGAGCAGCCCCAATGCCTAAAAGTTGATCCATCTAATATCTTCCTCAAAGACAAAAAGTTCTAAGGGAGGTTTTGCAACAATTCATAAACTATCCGCCACTGATCAGTAGTGCTCTTGTGCATCTTCCCACCTTATTTTGATTTTGGTGATACTATATAATTTTTTAGTATTAATAGCCCCCAATATCAATTTGACACTAAGCATACAAATTTAAAATAATGCCTTCCCTAAGATCTTGACAAGCGTTGTTTGCATGAATTCAATTACCAAGCTCAGTCTTGGCATCTGGTGGGGATTTCTCAGTTCTTCCGGCAATTGTATAAGAGGGACCCATTCCTATAAAGCCCTTGCCCACATTGTAGTGACCTGGCCCGGGGGCTGTGTCCTGAACCGAATCCACCAATTGGTTATTGCAAGGTCACGGCATGCCATTTCCATAAGGAGTTCCTGGCATCAAATTCTGCCAAGCGGAAATGACGAACTTTTTGAATTGTCATGTGGGAGGCATCATGGTTCAAAAAAGTGGAATGGGATTCTGTCAGATGTGCAAATTAAATATTGCCATCATCACCAAAATCTATAGATTACATTTGTTACAAAATAACAAAACACAACTTGTGCACCTAGTAGGCGATGATGGGTGTGAAACCCAAGCAGATAGAAAGTTCGGAATCGATTATTCATGGTCCCATATTGCCACTCCCTATTGTCCCATGAAATGCAGTGAGTTGGCATGAGTAATAAAATCCCTGCAGATTATGTCCAAGAGAAATCAATCCTAACCCTCATGCCCCATGTCCCACACGAACCCAAGCACATCGTACATGTGTTAGAAAGCGCACCTAGATTCCAAGGCCTTCCAGCACTAGTGCAGAAATGTCCCACGGAATTGTGGCATCTACCAAACGCCTCACAAATTCGTGGCATGTGAAACAGACATGTGAAAAAGCTGAACAATCCAAGAAAATATGTGCACGATCCTCTCATCAAAAGCCACACATATAGCAAGCTGGTGAATCAAAGAGCTGGTAGCAAAAAAGAAAAAAATGACATGTAAATGAATCAGCCAAAAATTGATACAAAATGGCGACTTTTGCACGTGAAAAGGGCTTTGCCCAATCAAGGGAAGGTGTGAATGTCCAATTCCCAGCCAAGGCACCATGCAGCGCTGCCATTCATTGCCAATCATGATTAGCCCTTGTATTGTAGTATTTGGCGCCTGAAGCTCCCACCCAACGCTAAAATTATTGCCATCACACCAACTCAAAATCAAGTTGATAAAATTATATCTTAATATACATAAATGGTGCTTATTTTTCCTGATATAACATAATTATATGGTCAACACATAATTTTCAAAAAGCATAATTGGTATTATTGTATTGACTTCTAAAAGCAAGATAAGAGATGTCCTCAATATCCTCAAGGAAAGGTCACAATTTGCTAATAGTAAAAAGGGCAGATTCCAATTTTTAAAATTGCAAGCGAATTTTGACGTTTGCATACATTGAGGTATAGAAAAAGTGATATTAAATGATTTAAACGGTGGCATGGCGATTGAGAAATTGCCGTATATCTATCTTGATTATGTTAATTAGCAGATATATTGATAAAAGATTGTTTTGATGGATGTTTATGCTTCTTCAACAATGCTTTGTGGCGTGCCATATCTTTGTTGGCTTTTTGGATTGTGCTCCAACACACACCGGGTTAGTTACCTCAGCATTGAGAGATGCAAAGGCTGTCCAAGGAAGCAACATCTTTGTGCCACAGTACAACGGAATAGAGATGTTTCCACCATGTACATGAGATAATTACCCGTTTGACTGCTCTTTTGCTCTTTTGACTTCTTGAATCACTGTTTGTACTTCGGCAAGTTGTCTCTCTTTGTGATATCCCTTGAACAATATCAATCCTTTTTCCTGCAATGAGGGAAGCATGGCTTCGGTCCTTTACCATTCAATCCACTGTATTTAACAGCATGTGCCATATATGTGAGCACCTAAGATTGCTCATCAGGAGTTTCTATTATTTGTAAACACAATACCCATATTGGGCTTAAACTTGATGTCTCAAGACAGATTGCGTGATGGTGAGTAATGTGCATATAAGGAACAAATGCAAATGAACAGTGAACCATATGGCAGAACTAGGATTGTTATTTATGGTATAATTACTCACGTATTTGCATGTATTTATGAACAAAATGGTGTTACGGCTTTGCACACAAATAAGCAAAAAATAGTACAAATTGGACATGTGTAAATAAATACATTATATACAGACTCAGGGAGCTAGGGGAATGGCAGATAGAGGCACTAGAGTTTGCAAAAGACGACCATTTGCTCGATGATATCGTTGCCTTTGCAGGGGGCGAGATTAATGCTGTGTTGCGAATGCTCAAGAATACGGAGGATAGATCATTGTTTGGGATATCATCATAAAACCTAGGTGTGTTGCCGAGCAGTGAAAGTGCGCAGATACAATTATAAATAGGGCTGCTTTTGCATTTGCGCATTTTCACGTATAGAAACGTAATGAGAAAATGGTGCTGTGGAAGTCAATAACAATCTTGGATGGGATATGCAGGCAAAGATTGTTTGAATGTAACTAACACCGCTGATGATGCAATTGAGATACACAAAAGCAAGCAATATTGTAAAGCAACAATATATTGATATTTGAATTTTGTTCTATTTCAAGATTCCAATGTGGAAGCAAATTTGTGGAGTGTGCAAAAATCCTACATAATTCGTGCATGTAACCACACAACATGGAAGTGCATGTGCAACTGCATGATCGCATAAGAATATGCACGTTGCAAATGAAACAAAGTTCTCCACTTGGGAACGGCAAAGGCCTGGCCTCCAACAACTCCAGTCGGACATCTCAAGTGTCTGTATCTTGGACAAGCATGCCTGACGTGCTTAAGAAAATATTTAGGGGTATCTTGTCAACATATCTGCATAAAAACCATGCTCTTGGGAAACTCGCTGCATTGCGCTCTGCATTGTAGATACCACTGCGTAGAAATATCCCTTGGTAAAATGTGTGGCAGGGCGCACCCGATTCTGTTAATTGCATGGCCCTGCTGAATGCTGAGCATTTGGCATTGCCTACGACTCCATTTGCCCCTCGATTGTTTTCGACACGTGTGCACGGAGGCTTGAATTGAAACCAGGTCTCGATTGGTGGTTTCACTAAATACAGACACAGACCCAGATGTGAAAAGTTTGATTGAAAGCTTGCGTTGAATGGACCCATAACCTGCATTTTTTTCCTTTTTTTGGGTGAAATACCTCTATCTGCACCCATACAATCACATGAATATCGGTGTATATATTTGTGCTGCAGAAAACATGTCATGTCGTACGCAGGATTTCTTTGTGCCATAAAAACCGAACGCATTTACGTTTATACATAAAAACGTGTAAAAAGTACGTAAATGCAATGTAAGTACAGCCCTGTGTACAAAAGGACAGTATATACAGAGCTGGTTGCAGTCAGACGCGCTGGGATGGGTAGGAAGCGAACTTTAGTTCCATGACGTCGTTGCCCTTGCAAAAATCGAGATGGGCACTGTGTTGCCCATGCTGGAGATGGCGGAGGACTGATCATTACATGCAACTTTTATCACGCAATCTGGCAGTCCCAGCGAGCTGAAAACCGTAAAAAATAACAAAAAAATAGCCCCTTTCGAGAGTTTACGTGTTGCCGCATAAAACGCAAACTTAAAAACGCAAATGCAACCTAATGCCCAAGCCTGGACATAATTATCCTGTTGTACGGTGTGACCTGCCGTTTGGGAGGTTCCTCTGTAGATAATGTCAAGACCGGTGGACCTTTGTGCAGATTTGGTCTTTGAGTTACGTCACCATATTATGCGCTTGCGTGCTTACTCTTGAGTACACATATGCGGGTTGGCATGTTTGCGGGGATATATTTACGTTGGTTGCATAATGTTCAGTGCGGCGCATATCTTGCAACAAAACCGCCCCCAAGAGGGCAGCGATGTTGCCGAACACGCAGAACATGCGTGTTGGGTACCGGACGCTGGTGAATTCGGGCATGTTCTGCATTCTTATTCAGGAAACCAACTCAAAATGACGTGAACCCATTGGGATCTCATGTTTGTCATCAAATTCTAATCCTACATGAGAAAAGCAAAAACACTATGGCCTCCATCTCGCCCTCTGAAAATGTTGAGTGGCAATGCCGAAGACACGAAAAGGCGCTCATATGAGTGGCAATGCCGAAGCCACGAAAAGGCGCTCATAACTGGCTTCAAGACAACAATTATCTTGATAGCCATTCTGCTTCTGCCACAGAGCCATCCTATACATGTTGCATGCATTAACATTCTCTCTTTGGTGGCACATTTCATGTGCACTAATGTAATTCTGGTGAAAGTGGCAATAAATGAAGGTCTCATGAGTGTGCATCAGAGGTCCATGGACTGCAGAGCAACTTTCTGTGCACCGGTCTTCTCTCATCCGCATTTGACTGTTGTGGGCCAGGTGGTTTGAATCTACCGCAAGTTGAATCGTGCTAGCGTTTTGAAATGTCAATAGTATATTACTTTTTACTATCATTCGTTTACAACATCCCCATAATATAACAGTATATTTGCACTCAATCTCAGATTACCTGAAAACATACTGTGCAAGCAGACTTGTGGAAAGCGTTGGTGATTCGAATGGATGCCCTTGTGCACACGCACTCACCGTTACTTAGATACCCCGGCAGGCATCTGCCAAATGTGAGGGTGTGGCCAAAAGAAAAGGGCATGCCAAATGTGAGCACAGCGACGTCACCTACGATAAGGCGCAAGGGAAGGGTGTCTTCAATGATGCACGAACAATACATTCGCTGCCATGCATGCCGTTTATCTGCTGAAAGTGTACATGCTCCGAGGCGTTACTCGGCACAATGTGTTGCACAATGTTTGCTGGAGATCAGCACATTTCCACACATTAAAATCATTTGTATTATAAAGTCTCGCTTTTGAGTCACGAATGGTGCCCAACATGTCAAGCATGTGGGCGCTGAAAATGCTGAGAATTGAGAAGAGAATAAGGCAAGAAACGCGACGAAAAACGGGACACGCGTGACGTACTGATCTATTGCGCTGTCTTTTGTGCCCACATTATATTACGCTTGCTCAAAAAGCTTCTTATAGAGGACAAGTCATCGCGGATACCTTCTGAATATTTAGGTACAGTCAAATGACATCCCAGTTTCGTTAAAGTGGCATGCACGGTTGTATGCTCATCACAGTCCCGAAGTGAGTCCGAATGCGTAGGCCGTATGGATAAAAAGGAAAATTTGACTCCCATAAACTTTTGCGGATATCTGGCGCATGGAGTTCTGATCGCAACATGGCAAATGTTGCATGCACAACTAAGTAAATTATTCGATGTACAGCACCGAAAATTGTACTCACCCATTGCCCTGATTGCCTCCATCCGATTTGGAGAGTTTGACTCGATTTTAAGCCTTCTTTCCAACACGAGCTTCCTTCAACACAGAATATCTCATAATATCTCGAAATTTACTAAAGTAGATAGCAATGTGCAATGTTAATTACGATTTCGATGATATGTGATCAGACGCCCAACCCGTGCCAAGCCATTGCTTCTGTGGCACGACATTCATAAGCAAACCATTGCTGGCCTTGCAGCAGCGCGGGTTCTTCCATGTGAGGTGCAATAATACGTAATTATTTTACATATAGGGTTATGCTACATACAGATATATACAGTATATACTGTATATACAGGGTTGGGCATGGCACAGATGCTGCTGAATGGTGTTGGCATTCCTTTATTCCAATCAAAGACCAAATGGCTTCTGCGCATGGATACTCAGCGACCTACGCCATGCAAAGTATGATGTGCTTGTGGCTTGTTTGCAAGTGAGTGGCGAAACTCCAGCTCGAAAGGCAGTATGAACAGAGCAATTAGACACCGTCAATCCAAGCTCCCAGGACAACTTGCTGAAAGCCCTATTGAATTCAATTTGCAGGGCTGTTGCTGGCAAAAATCGATTGGCAGGAAAGCGAACACCAAGGTCATGGGGTCACTGTGCGCTCAAGGCATACTATGTGTCTTTTTCGTTTGCAATCACGGTTGCGGAGCACTGGCGAATCCAGCTCAAGCACTTCAACAATCTAGCACCTACAACGGCAGTGACAAAATGGATGCTACATTTTGCATCTGTCCCCGCTTGCCTTTTTACAAAGATATTTCGTACAATTTGTCGCCATCGACAATTCTCTTCCTGGAAAAGAGGAATTCTGCAATTTGCAAATGCGATACCTGGGATTTCAAGAACAAGTCATGGGATCTACTGCTCTGGGCCAAAATAGGGATCTCACGACCAACTTATTGCTGTGAAATGTTGCAATTCTTGTTGATGATGAATATATCGACAGATTTCATATCTGCAGCCAGAAGGCGACCAATGCGCACACCTCAAATTTCGTGGCTCTGCTGATGCAATTTTCAGTCCACGATAGCTGTCAGCCTACTTCTGTGCGGGATTTTGCGTTGTCTGCAAATGGGAGCCTTGTTGCCTTCTGGCTGGTTTACGGGAAAGTAAGTCAAGGAGAAGGGTATCCAGTATGATAATGTTCCTCTTTCGTTTCAGCCGCTCGCTGTGCCTATGCGGCGTGGACCAGGTCCAACATGCTCCACAGACGTCTCTGACAGACCCATTCACTGGCATGCAGTAGTGCTGCACTGACCCCATGTTCCTGCGACTATGTTACCTGACTCTCAGAGACTCCGAGGCGCTTTGCAATGTAGAATTGAAATGCAGCGCAACTCCACAGTCGAACGCCTTGTGCAGACTCCGCAAGAAATCGAAGCGCAGAGTCACTTCACCAGCGTCAGGGGTGCTTTCAAACAATACATGACGCCAAATCGTTCAGGGCAAGTTGCTCCACTCTGCTTCGTTGGTGTCTTAGATCTTGGATCATTTGGATGCACTCAACAGAGGGCATGGCATTGTATATACCATTATGGGTGCCCTAAAGCCCATCGTGTTGTGCAACGAATGCAGGAGGGACGGTAGGTACCATGTCCGGAATATTCTGGTTATGGAGGCCGAATATCAAGGATATGGGACCTCCGCGCCCACATGGTATACCCACTATCCAGATGGATATGGTGGCAAGATATCGCCAGATCATCGGGTGTACATCAGGATGTGCAGCTCTTCATTTCCACTGAAAGGGCTACAACCGCCTGCAAGGTTTTCGGGGCGGCCAATTGGTTCTGCGCAGACCGACTGCCGCTTCACAACCTTCAACACAGTTATGCACACACAGCTGCTATTGCATGCTTTGCTGCAGAAATTTTCGCCACCATATTCGAGAACGCACACGGCTTGAGGATTTGTGCGAACTCCGTCGATAGCTCGCACAGCATGACACAGTTATTGTGTTGTACTGCGCGTGTTCTTTCCAGCTGACGTGTCGAGCTCGATGGCGCCTCCAATCCGTATTTTCCAATGTGATTGCGATTTTGCTTCTGATAGTTACTACATGGTACTGTACCATGTTGCGAGCAGTGTGTTGACCACAGCAACTGCTTCTCTAACCATGGCACCTTGACTTTCGGCATTCTTGACCAGTATTCTGGCCCGACTGTTGCTCCACCACAGTATTGTAAGCTGGACATGTAAAGGGGCCATACTTGAAGCAGACGCGCAGGGAAAAAGGCGCATTGCCATAGAGCCGGCCTAAACCTACTCCCATTAATCAGCATTTTGGCCGCATTCAATAGCCCTGAATGTGAACTATACTGTGCGTGGGTTGGCACAAAAGAAGAGGCTGTGATGCATGCTGTCGACTCGTCATCCGGTCAGCCACAATGGCAACCAGCCTCTGCCAAATGGGCCCTTGGCGGGACAAGTCGCAGCCGCACGTTTTTTCAGTGCATACCATGCAGTGGCTGGATGGAATGCAACCACGGGAATACAGTTGTTGATTTTTGCCCATTAGTGTCCAACACGATCCTGACCTGCCAAGTCAGTTGTCCCCTGTTTTACCACCCGAAGCACTGCTATTGGAAATACTGGCAGTGAGCTGACAGCATCCAATGCAGGAGTGCAGGATCAGCGGCAATGAAGGCAGCCTCTGCTGCTGTGAACCCAACGACAGTTATGCATATGGGCGACCAGCTGAACGGATTCGATCCCGCCAAAATGCAGCTATGGAATATGCACCCAGCAACACTGCCCCATTGTCGCTGGTGACATCGTGCCCATTGTTATTTACACATGGATGGACGCAGATTTCGCATGGCGGTGCACAAACAACAGCCGTCATCCCATGTCAGACGGCAATCACAACTTTGGCTCCTTGCTTTCCTCCTCTTCCATGCCAGAGGCCTGCCGCACCGAGGCAGCCATCATATCTTCTTCATCAGCGTCTGCAGTCCATAGTTTGTTGAACAGCACAGTTGTAAGGTACCTTTCCCCAAAGCTAGGTAACACCACGACCATCAGCTTGTCACGGTTCTCTGGTCGCTTGCCCACTTTGATAGCAGCGGCCACAGCAGCTCCAGAGGATATGCCACACAGAAGGCCTTCCTCTCGAGCCAGCCTCCTGGCCATTTCGACAGCCTCCCTTGAAGTAATCTTTGCAGGTAGCAATACACGGCACAACTGTGAGTCATCAGCAGGAGCTTTTCTGATGCACTTGTCTGCCAAACTAGGATGCACACTAACGGTGTTCAACACCCATATGTGTGGGAACTTACAAGCCAAATTAGGGCATCCACATTCCTGCTCATCACCACAGAGGGAGGTTCAGCAAATGCTGTCATGTGTATGAACTGCGAAATGAAAGTTGCAAGATCCAGGCCTACTTTTGGCCAAGTCAAACCTGCACAAGGTCAGGAGACAGGTTCTCTTCTGGCAGTACATATCTGATATTTGTGATTGGTCTGCTTCTTGGGCACAGGTGGCAATGAACAAGTAAACCACTGTATGCATAAATCACAGCATGCACACAAGTGACAGAGAGCCCTGACACACAGATTCTGGGCATCTTGGAATGGGTGGAGTGGGGCCAGAATTCGATTCTTTTCGCCCCTCTGGCAAAAGTAAACAGGCCTACGACCCTCTGCACAGCTAGCAGTACTTGAGAGCCTGTTGTTGTCAGCTGCTGCGCATCCACACACCTCCTTGCTCCAACCCACCTGGATCACTTCATCCAGAAGGTCCCTTTGCAGCACCTTGGGAATGAAGCCGGGTCCCAGCCCTTGGATCTGATGGTACCCGAGCCTTTTGCTGCCTGACAAAACAGCACACTCTGCGGGTTCTACAGCGATTACTTGCACCTCGGGCTTTTGTTCCTTGAGGTACCTTCCACAACCCGTTATTGTGCCTCCTGTACCCACACCGGCAACAAACAAGTCCACATTCCCACAAGTGTCGTTCCAGATCTCAGGTCCTGTGGTTTCATAGTGGACTTCTGGGTTCGCCATATTCTCAAACTGCTGCAGCATGTACGCATTTGGGGTGGTTGCAACAATTTCCTCTGCCTTGGAAATGGCACCTGTCATTCCCTGCATTGCAAGACACAGGATCAGCCAACCATTTGGCAAGCTCAAGTCAGCCATTGCGTATGGAATGACAGAACAATCGCACTCTTGAACTGCACGGGCTGCAAAGATTCACCAAACGGTGCATTGTAGTGCAACACAGATGAACATGTGAGAACTCAACATGCTTGGATCAGCATCCCTTGAGTGGACTAAGCTTTTATGCTTGGAGAAAGAACATCTCAGCCAATGACATGCACAGAATAGCAAAACACAGAAGCACAAACCAGCAAGCATTTGTATGCAAAAAATGGTGAAGGAGCGATTATGTATTAGCAACACCCAGAAGAATGAATGCAATTAGGTCTCCAACACAAAAGTTTTTGCTTCTTGTAGAGAGGCCAATCCGTCCTCGCTGCCAAAGGCACAGAAAATTCTGGCATTTCTGGCATCAGTCGCTTCCAGGAAGTCAGCCGTTTCCCTCCTCTGTGAAAGGGCAAGAGCACAGTAACGAGCACAATAATCAGCCCTCGCTTGCAAAAAGCACCAAAACAGGCATCTCACATGTTTGTCATCAGTGAGTACCAACTCTGCCCCAAAAGCTCGCAGCAGGACCCGCCTCTCCGTGCTCATGGTGTCGGGCATTGTCAATATCAGTTTATAGCCAAGGGCAGCAGCAACAAACGCCAACCCCACTCCTGTATTCCCGCTTGTGGGCTCAACCTAAAGCAGCGGCACCAGGCACCCACAATCATTAATCTTGAAAGTGTAAAACAGAGTTGATAACTACAAGCTGCACAAGGAAGGGAACAACGGTCCCCTGACAGACTGCAGAGACCAATTGTTCGTATTGGCCCCCAAGCATCATAGCGAATTCACAGTTACAGCCCAGCAAGTTTGCAGTTGCAGTAGGTGCAGTGACTGCAGGGTCTGGGGAAGGCAAACATGCTGCAGAAGCCGTCCTTGTTGTTGGGAAAACAAGAACTGGTCCAGGGAAACATTGGCTCGTCCCAAGCACAATCAACCGAACATCACACACACTTTGGCCTTTTTCAATGACGATGCCAAATGAGTACAAGTATTGGCCTGCATGATCAGGTGGGCAACAAGAAGTTGCTGCAACATAATGCCAGCAAAAAGTTACTGTAAACAAAACACTCCCCCAACAGGGTACATGTGACAGAAACTGTTGCAGGACTTGACAACTTCTTTAGTCACATCGTGAGAGTATGAAACGGCTGTTAGCCACATTCTTGTCCAAACGTGTGACACTGACCAGAACCGTCTTATTAGGAGAAATGAGTCCCTGAGCCTCTGCCTCCCTGATCATGCTCAGCGATATTCTGTCCTTGACACTGTCAGTTGCACAGAATAAAATCAGCGAATAGCTCATCAACCGCAAAAACAAGCACCCACATGGGGGCAACACCACCCAGAAGTTATTTTGTGCCAAAATGCAGATGTCGTCTCTTCGACACCAACAGGCTTTCCACGTATTTACCTTCGACAGGGTTCCATCAGTTCCAGCTTGCATGCGACCTTTGCAAGGCATGGCCCAGTAACTTTGTTCAAGTACACCTGCAGCCACATCAAAATCAACAAATCAGGCTGCCACCCCAAAACTCCGAGCCACAAAATCAAAACATTGGCAACCCATGGATGAAGAAGACATCCCGCGCCAGTATTTTGCCGTGGCAGACGCTTGTTCATGTGGCAGAGGGACGTCTTTGGGGTGATTTCTGCAAACACCAACAGCTCAGAACGATGTTCAACCCCCTGTGAACCGCACCATGGGAGTCCTTCCCACAAGGCCGGCAGCATTTTCCCGGATCCCGGACGCGGCAGCAGCAGGGGCAGTGCCCGGGGTTTCCGCGGGCGCCGCCCGACAGCACAGCCTCTCATGGCATGGCCCGGCCGTGATCGCCGAGCGGACATCGATCCTGGCGGTGCATGGGGCGATTTCCGCTCGAGCGCCTCTGCGGGGATCCACAGCAGGCCGCGGGCGAGGCAAAGAACAAGGCGCCGGGCCGCAGCACCTCGAGGGGGAACACGTTCTGTCCATCCTGGCCGAGGCTGCGGACGTTTTGCGGGCCCCTCCCCCGATCGCATAGGGGGGTTGTACAGAGATGTGCGGGCTGTGTGCCAACGGTGACGTAATGTACCACGTGGCCGTGTGGGACTGTACACGTGGCAGCTTCGAAGGGGTGGGGAACCCGCACCGCTTTTGCGGACAGCCCGCACCGAGGCAAAACCAGCGGTGGCGGTTCGGCGGAGCGAGAGCAGCGGCGCGGTCCGGGATGGTGCAGAGTTCCTGCAAGAGCCCGGCGCCAGTGGGTAATGGCGTCGCTCTACCCCTCAGAGGGCTCGCAGCACTGCGCCCAAGGAGGCTGAAGGCGCCCCGGGGTGAACGAGCGGGGCGCCGCGATGCACAAGGCAATTGCGCGAAGCGCATTGTTGGAAGGGCGGCGGAAAGCGGCGGTGCATCCACGACCGAGGCTTCGGCGCCCTCAAGCGCAGTCTCCCAGAGAAATGAGACTTGGGGGTGGCGTGGCCATTCAATAAACTACGTGGTGGGCAATTCTTGCCAGCTGCTCTATTGGCGATTGAGCCGATCGGGCTCAGCGCTGCGGGCAGCAATGCAATGCTCTGTCTGGACATTGATTTCCGGCTGATGTACTGACCTTCCAAAATTACCGCTGTTCCGCGTTTCCAGAACAGCACTGGAATACACAACAGAATACCGCATACGCCACTTTTGCATTCAGACTCAGATGCAAGTCTGTCTGAGGAAGCAAGTGGTGGTCCTCAGGTGGCTTGCAATTGAGGTAGGAAACATTGGAATTTATGTGATACGTGCACCTCTGATATTTGTGCTTGTAGGTATGTGGTGAAGGAGAGCCGATTCTTCTTGTGCACGGCTTCGGGGCGAATACCAAGCATTTCCGGAAGAACATTCCTGTTCTTGCAAAAGAGTTCAAGGTCCGGTTGCTACGCATCCAGGAAAATTGGTGGGATGTGGATAGGGATTTGCTGCATCCCTATGTTCGTGACAGCTATTGTTTCAGATGGTGCTGTTGCCTTGAGTTAATTACTTTCCTTGGGTATGATGGAGAGAGTTTTCAACTATTTCTTGTTTGCTTTGGCAGCAACTGAGCAATTGCACATCCTGTGATGCACTTCTGAGAAAGTCCCTGGAGTTTGTGCATGCAACTGTGAAGAATAGGATTCTACAGAGCATTTGAAAAGAATGCTGAGTAAGCCAAAAGCATGTGATCAAAAAAACAATGCGGATGTGGCAGGTTCAATTGGTGATTTCGATGATGTTTGAACTGACAGTCATTGTGCCTTCTGTGGCTGTTGCTGTGATCGCAGCAAAGCAGCATTCGTGCCTTCTTATCACTTGGAGTTGCCTGACCCACAGTTCTCATGGGCTGCACAATATTGCCAGGATGTGATCCTTCCTTACCACAGATGTACAACTTTGTCACATTTTCTGTATGAGCAAGGCATCACAAGATGTTGCTTGGTGTGTCCTGCTGTCAGGTGTATGCTGTGGACCTCTTGGGTTTTGGAGATTCTACAAAAGCCCCTGTTGACTATTCGATGGAACTGTGGAGGGATTTGATATTGGACTTTCAACAGCAATTTATTGAAAAGCCGGTGGTGCTTGTTGGCAATTCAGTGGGAAGTCTTGCGACACTGATGGTAAGCTGAGTGTATTTTCTGCTGAGTGTTTCTGTGCAAAAATAGGCCCCTTGCTGTTGCTGGCAGTCAGCTATGGGCCTTGATCGGAGCCAGCTTGGAACTGATCCTTATCTGGTGTTGACAGATGCAGCTTGATGTGCGGGAAGCATTCTGCTTTTAATTCCAAGCTTCGCTACCCAGTCCATGCCAGACATGCTTTTGTGCTTGTTTCATTGCTTATAGCACACAAAACGATGGACCTGTATTTTTCCATTCGGTTTTTGGCAATTTTGGCAGCAACTGATCACATCACAGTACTGTGATGTTCTTAAAGGCAGACACTGGGCCATACATGGAGTCCACTTTCTCTCCAATTTGCGTTTGCCAAAGTCTGGACTGTACACCTTAATCGTTCTCAAAAGTAGGAGGTCTCAAATCTCTGTTTACCTTCCAAAGCCACATTTTATGTTCTATTTGTTTTTCACATCGGCACCGTTTGTGCTGGGAATCTTGGCTGTATGGCCTGTTGTTGTGTTGGATGGATGTTCATTGTATACCATGAAGCCACATTCGTGTTTGTCTCCATCATATTCATGATATCTCTATCTGCATGTCAGCACAGCTCAACCTACAGCCAGTGGAACCTGTGGGAGATTGGCAATTAAGAAGTTATTTGCCCTAGCTTCTGATCTGACTGCCACTCACGGCCACTGTGCTCATTTGCTGCCAGGCAGCTGCGTCCTTGCCAGAGGGGGCCTTGAGGGGAACGGTGCTTCTGAACTGCGCTGGAGCCATGAACAACAAGGCACTATCCGATGACTGGAGAATAAAGATAGCATACCCCATCTTTGCCCTCATCGACTTTCTACTTAAGATTCGCCCTGTTGCCAGCTTTCTCTTTGAGAAGTATGCACAGAAGGAGAACATCAAAAACATTCTACTGGCTGTCTATGGCAATGAGGAAGCTGTTGATGACGAGCTCGTTGATATCTTGCATGGGCCGTCACAAGAGAGTGGAGCATTGGACGTGTTTGTATCCGTCCTAACAGGTGAGTGAGTACAATGGGAGGCAGGAGTGATGGTTGGCAAATGGTTGGAAATTGTGTGACCAGCCCTTTTGTCACATACAAGCATAGACTGCACTGGGAATTAGCCCTTTGCATCAAATACATGGGTTGATGTGTTTGAATGCACTAACTTTGGGTATCACATGCTACATGATCTGTCACTTAGGGTTGATTGCACAGTCTTGCTGGCCAGCTGCACGAAGCTCCTCCTATTCTGCACTCATCATCGCATTGCTATGTAGGATGTTGCAAGAAAGATCCCAGCAGAATTCGAGTGAGTACCAATTCCTGTACTTTCATTCCAAGCAAATGGTCTCCTACATGCTTGCTGAACATGATACAAGGTTGGCACTGTCAATGCAGGTCCCCCAGGCCCCAGGCCTGAGTCATTGATTCCCAGTGTGTCTGGACCATTGCTGCTGCTTTGGGGAGAAGACGATCCCTTCACGCCAATGGACGGCCCAGTGGGCAAGTTCTTCCAGTCGCTCCCAGACAGGAGGCCAAACACACAGTTCGTCTCACTGGCAGGTGCTGTGCGATGTTTGTTTCTGGGAGTTTAGTGTCATCCTAGACTGTCTTGAACTCAGCTGTCACGCACCGAGCAAACAATTCGGACAGGGGTGTGGTTTCACCAGGATGTTCCTGGTCTTTAGTGTGCTGATGGGAGTGCAGGAGTATGCAAGCTTGCTGATGATCGACTTTCCCACTTGTTGCAGGTGTTGGCCATTGCCCTCACGATGATCGTCCTGAACTCGTTCACAGGAATCTGCTGCCATGGCTTGAGGCATTGCCATGACTCCTGCGATCGCTCAGAGGGAGGGTTGACGAAATTTTTGTGGTTTGAAATCTCCATTTATACTGAATTGTCCATCGCAGCCTTGTGTAACATAAATTGTTCCCCTTCAATGTGTGAGTTCGGATGTTTCTGCAACAGCACCCAGCAGCAGAAACCTCCATCCTGTTGGGGTAATGTATGGCAGAAATGAACCTGTATTGCTCGCTGCTGTTTGGATGCTGTAGTTGCACTGTGTGTGCGTGCGTGTGCGTGCAACATCAACAACCGCATCCAGACAACGTTGGCATGCTAACCCATGTTGGCATACAACCCCAGGAACCTTGGAGGCGGGTTTGAGCATTCAAACTCTCCACCACTATAGCCCATTGCAGTCAAGTGCACTGCTGCTTCCGGATTGTGATTGTAAGCATTTACATCAAGCAACAACTTATTAATTTCCCTGACTAGCCCCAAATCAATGACCCTTCCAATGTGCCAACAGCTGCCAGTACCTCTGCAAAATTGTAAATTCATGAATTTTGGACAATATACATTCATGAATTTTGGGGTATCACATACTGATGTGAGCACCAATTGTGGTCATCATTCACATGGCACCTGCACTCTCGGATGAATTGTTTTGTTGACGAACTCGACTCATTCGCACCAAAAGACCAAAATGGTCACTTGGATACACCTGGGGGAGGCACAACGAAGCTTCAGCAGATACACTTGGCTTCATGGAGGCACCAGTCAGATGCGCTGGAAACCCATTTGCAGTTAGGGAACAGCCTGATGGCCAAAGAACACCCCTGTTGAACACCTTCCAACACAGAATGGACGAACAATCCCCACCTTCTGGTGCACAGGTGCATCCTATGTCATTTGGCCTCTTAAGGCACCCTCTTGGGGTCCACAGACAAAGAGCAGCACTCCCTGAAACTTTCTGAACCAACATGCTTCCTGCCTCAGAATTTTGGTGGGACATGCGAAAGACAAGCAGCAGTGAAAGTCATTCAGCAAATGGTATGGGGCAACAAATGCGGGAAACTGGCGGTCAGTCCAACTGCTTCAAAATGGTTGAAGGAGGGTGTTGTGCAGGGGTCCTGGTCAGTGAACCACCATTGCACAGTTTCCTTTTTGAACAATGGGTCTGAATGCTGCGCCACCCAAATCTGAACAATATCCACCAGCTGTACCAATTGTGTGGTGATTACCGTCCTGCTCACTGGACCCCAACTGCCATTTCCACCTTTGTTCTTCATGCACGTCAGAGTATCATCAGGTAGTACACTGGCGATTCGGACCTCTCGGCAATGCACATGGCCAACATCAGCTCTTGTCTCTTGCCTGCTCTTCTCACCTTTGACCGCTTCCCGAATTTGCGGGTAGAAGACCGGTTTGAAATCGGTTCTTGTCCAACCAGCTGAATGCTTTCTAGTCGCCAATCTCTCAACTTGCAGAAGACTCTGTCCAGACGTGCCTTGTACCTGCTGGGAGCTGGTGCCATTGTGTTTTTTGATGGGTCGTATGTCAGGCCCTCTTCTCCTGGGCGCAAGGTCATCCATGCATCGACCCAGCCTGCAGGCCAAAACCGGAATATAGTGTTCAGTTTGGAGGCTGCAGACCTTAGGCATAGCAATAGACAATGAAACTTACTTATCCCCATACTGAATAATGTTGAACCTGGTACAAAACTGCCGCCGTACCAAATAAAAATGAAACTAGCACCAAATAGTATTGAATCTGGTAACAAACTGCCAACATACCAAATAAAATTGAAACTAGTACCAACATGTATTGAATCTGGTACCAAATTCGCACGGCACTAAAAACGTTGAGCTGTGTAACAAAAAATGTTGAACCGGTGCCAATTAGTCAGCAAATCGCCGCTGCCATAAGGGCTCATAAACCCTAAACCCCAAACCAAGCGCAAGCCCAATGCTGGTCGTAGACTGCCGTTCGATGACTAATTGGTACTGATTCAACATTTTTGGTACACCGTTCAACATTTTTGATACCGGCGCGAATTTGGTACCAGATTCAATATGTGTTGGTATTAGTTTCAATTTTATTTGGTACGTCGGCAGTATAGTACCAGATTCAGTACTAATTGGTACTAATTGGTACGGAGTTTAAACATACTCGATGGGGAAGAGGGAAGGGGGCGCCCAGTTACACATGCCACGATGGTGAACTGTTGTGTGGCCAGACCCATCTTTCTCTTCTGAGCTGAACACCCAACGCCATGTGCAGAGGAAGTCGAATAGAGCGTTGAAACCAATTGCAACAGCACCACAGTAAAGCCAGAATGCGATCATTTCAGATTGGAAGATGACTATGGCCCTGTCAAATGCCAAAGGACATGCTGAGCAGTACATTCGAACAGCTCCAGACAACAACAACTTTTTGACAAGCATTCAGGAGTCCACAACGCAGCCACACATACAAAATCTGGATTGCAAAGCGTTGCTCAACAGATTCACTTTTGGCCACAATGACAGCTTCTCAATCTCAGACTGCCCATGAAATTTTTTTGCCCCTCCTGCACATTGACCTACCATTTGGCAGTTGCGGGCCATCAGGTTCGTCAGCCCTCTGCCAGTTCATGTCGCCAGCATAGAGCACGTTAGCACTTGGGAGAGCGTCAAGCGTCTCCAAAGCCCTCTGCATTTGGGAAACCCGCTCATTGTGGTACGTGTGGCCATTGCATGGGCTCTCCAAGTGAGAAGTGGCCACTGCCAGTGGGCAGCTCTGTATGGTTACATCGGTGCTCAAGAGTCCCCGACCTGCACATGAACCGATCCTGTGTTACACCTGTTCGCAGGAGAGTCCTTTGATGTGAAGCACTTGCAGCAGCACAGGACACCAGATTTGTTGGCAGATCAACCAAGAAGTACACAAGAACACCACAGCAATGCATACAGCACATGCAGTACAAGACCATTCACACAAACATAAGCTAGCAGTCTGTTCCTTTTGGGTGGTGACCATATTTTCAGCTTGGCATGAGTTCGTGGCTGTCTTAGCACGCTCACCCATGATGCTGCTTGGGAACTCCTCATGGTTGAAGAAGAGTGGCCCATCCAGAACGTCTTTTCTACACAGCATGAGTGTGAAGTATCTCTGTTGCAGAGGTTCAGACGACACATATCTGGGCCACCAGGCGGCCTCCCTGAGAATGCGCAAAATTTGCCAGGTGACTTCCTGCATGGTAGCATGAAAACTCAGCTATGTGGCTTCACAAATCATCATACAAATCGCGAAGACAACAATACTTGCCAGGAAGCTTTGGTGATGGGCTATTCACCACAGAAATGCTGTGTCGTGCATGGCTTCTGCTGCGCTTCAAGACTTGTGCATCACCCATGATATGGCAAGGAGTCTCACAAGAAATATTTGGCTGGGGACACAGTGCCCCCTTCAAAGCATGTCTTCCTATCTGTACAGTGGCCAAGTACAGGGCAGCTACTCTTTTTGTAGTACATAATGTATCTGCAGCAAGCATTCACAGCATGCCCTTTTCCATGGCTGCCAGGAGCAGGGCAAGGGCCTATCAACTGCAAAATATTCCAACAGGGCTGGTGCTGCGAAAATATTCACCTGGAGACAGATGAAATGGGGAAACCCATGTTCTTGAATAATGTTTCCCACACCATGCATCCGTTCTGCCAGAGCAACATCCTCATTGAACCTTTCAGTGAACACACAATAGCCGTGGATCAGTTGGGTGAAGAGCAGCAGTGGCAGACAAGAGCTTCAAGCGCAACTTGTGGGACTTTCTGCAAGTTGGCATTCGCGATTGTGGGCTTGCTTTCCATGCATCAGGCACCACGTTTACACACAGTGAAATAATAGACACCAACAGCTAGCAAACGGCATTCATGGTCCTGTGCATACAACTGCCCATTGAGCTTTGGAAGCATGTGTTGTCACCATTTGCACATGCACTGGACGTTTGACCCAACAAACCGTCCACCCCAATCGTAGCCTCTGTCAACTTGCATAACGAGATCAACAGCAGGAGAAAAGAATATGAGCGCTGTTCAACAAGCTGGCCATGCACAGACACGATACATGGACATAGGGCATTCTGGTTAATTCATGGATTGCAGACCCTAGGATGGGTCTTGTACGGGCAGAAAACTCCGGATGCGGCAGCTGTGCATGGCGATAACGAACTGGTCGTTAAGATGTCATTGCTGTGTGTGCATGTATCGCCACGCTATGCAACTTACAACCTGTCAGACACGCGGGGCCTTGGGGACCAACAACATGGACATAGCAGCGCACCAAATGTTGTAGGTCAGCAATTTCAATTCTTCCTCGCCTCCTTCGCAGTAGCTCCCCTGGTCTTCGCCAAGCCGGCATTGGGGAACGACCGCGCCCTCATGCGCCACCGACCTCGTGCCGGCCCCCTGCCGGGCGACGTTGTCGGACAGCCTCTTCGCCCCGAGCGGCCACAGCTTCGGGATGCGCGCATTGACCCTGGCCGCGAGGCCCATCATCTTCCCCTTCGACGACTTGTCGGCATCGTGCCGCCCACCCCCGGACACATCCCCGTCGCCATCCCCATCCCCCTCCGCCCCAGATTCCGCGCCCGATTCCGGGCGCATCGGCGACGCCCTCGATCGGAACGGGCCCTTGGGCGCCTTGGGCGGCCTGCTGGCGACCTCGTCTTCCTCCAGGTGCCTCTGCGCGTACTCCCGCGGCGGTGGCGTGTCATCAGACCCGCCCGTGTCCGCGAAACTCCTCTTCCTCGACTCGCGCGACGTCTGCGGCCCCTCGGGCGTGTCCCGGCCGGACGCCCTGTCCATGTCGCCGCCCGCACGCCGAGCCGCTGGGGCACCACCGCGGAAAAAAGTTTCGTTGCCCGAGTGCGCACTGCGCTCGCGTTATGGGTGGGCGGTCGGGGGCCGGTCGCGGCTGTTCGATGGGAAGTTCATTGCCGCCGCGGCGCTGCATCGCTAAGTACGCGCCATCGTGGAAGCCGGCGCCTGCTGCGTCCGAGGTGCGCACTTCGTTGGGCATTTCCCCTGCAATGCCCGCAGCTCCTTTTTTCCCCCAGTGCTCCTTCGATTGGATCGCGGCGTAAAGAAACTTGGGGCCAACGTGTTACGCCCGCCGTAACGCGCCCTCTTTGGTCCATTGCTGTAATTGTGCGTTGCCGGGGCCCAGACCCGAGCCCGCAAGCCTGCAGCGCGAGCACGGCCATGGCGCCGTTCAGGCAGCGCGCGAACGTGTACGGCCTGGAGGGCGACGTCTGGGAGTAGGTGCCCCTCCCCACCGTCTTCAGGGCGCGCCGGGCGGGCCTTCCGTCGTCAAGTTCGTGCGAGCAGGCCACAAGACCTCACTCGATGATAGTGATGGGGTCTTGAGAGTGCAGAATGCACATGGGGAGCCGCATTGGGGGAGTAGGGAGAGTAAAAGTGGCGGGGCTTTAGAGACACCGCGAGGAAAATGGTGCTGCGCAGCCACGATGGCTGTACATTTCGACTTGCCATTAACCAGACGACTGGCACCCATGGTTGTCCCCATGGCAGGTGCAATCCTGTCAGGGTGATTCGCCTAGGTGTAAGAGACACCAATTGGTGGCAGCCTGTGTATTCCTGCTGTTGCCCTTGCCCTGGCTCTGGGCATGTGAATGCACTACTGGACGTCCTAGCAGTGGAGCTTGCTGTCAGATGCTTCTTTCAGGAGAAAGAGGCTTCAGCTGTGGCTGTCCCCCTCCTGAAGTAGGTGCACGTGGCCAGTCGTCCATGGTCAGCTGTTCAGTCCGTTGCAAGAATCTCATCAGACCTGCATGGTGTTGTGCAAGGCTCCTTGAGATGGCACACTGGCATCGGGAATGAACGCCCGTGTCGAAGAACAGTGCTAAGGATGGTACAGTATCCTTAAAAGCAGGGTTTCGTGTTTCCCTCTCCAGTCCACAGCTGTGCTGTCACCAAACAAAACCACATTGTCCATTGAATGTTGTTGAATTCAATGCTACAACAGAGCATAAAATAATGTACACAAATGCCAGAAGCGATATTTGAACCAATGAAGCAATGCTGCGCGGCTCATCAACAGCACGAGGATGGCTGTTGTTGACCCGGACCAGAGGGTCCTATCTTCAAACCGCTGCGGCCGTTGGTCAGGAGGCTGGGGGTGTCCAGAATTTTCAGAACCAGCTCTTCAAACGCTTGCTGAACGGCAATGTTCGTCTTTGCACTCGTTTCGACAAATAGACACCCATGCTGGCGTGCAAACTCCGTGCCCTCCTCTTTGCTGACTTCTCGATTGGACTCCTGGACACAAGTTCATGCATCAGGACACACCTTGGAAGAAGTGAACGCATGTTTGAACTTTCAGTCCCCAGTTGTGGCCAGAGGTCCATTCTAGCCTTTGGCCGGGAAAATGGAAGACAGAAATGAGTAGACCTGATCTCTCTCCTTCAATATGACACTGCGAGTGTGACGGTGAAAGTGACTCTTGAGCATATACACCAATTCAAACGGGAAGAAGCAGCAACATGATATCCCAACCCAGCAAAAGCACAATCAATGCACTTACAGGGCCGCTGTTTTGAAAGGCATCCCAGACAAACAACAAGAACAGTTCTGCACAACGCCAATCTGTGCCAAAGCGTCAGTGACGGGTACACTGTCTAGAAAAAAAATTGCTGTGTGTACTGTCACCCACGCACCATGTCCACCTTGTTGGCCACGACCATCTTGACGGCATCCTCGATAGTGCTGTACATCTCCACCTCATTCAACCAGACAGTACCCAGACTCTCAAATGTCTCCCGCCTTGTTACATCGTACACTGCAATGATCACAAGACAGCGGCTATAAGCACAGCAATGTAGTTGACTACTTTGGCTAGCCCGGATCCAAACGTACAGCAAATTGCATCCAAATGTTCTCAGCCGTTTACCTTCTGCAGAGATGGCCCATGTGTCCAACACTGCAACTCACATGCATTTGGACGTGTCACCACTTTGATTGCCCTCAGCGAGCTAACTGATACAACAAAAGACTGGTGCACCATCGAGGACGATGGAAGGAGGCGCATATCAGTAGCGCAGGACTCATCAGCTAGCAATGCAAAGACAAGGACAATAGACAACCCAGGCATTCCATATGAACGCCCCCCTTTTTAGTCTGTCAGCCTGCTCAGAATAAAAATAAAGCCATCACGGGCGCAATCTGCATTTTTTTCTTCAGTGTGGCAAGTGCCTCACAAAAAGCAGCCCTTTCCCTTTTTCTTTTTGCCTTGTGCCATCAGACAATCTTCTGCACCATAGGGACACTACCTTACCCACCAAAAATTATCCCTTGGGCACCCCTGTAGTAGCTGCTAGTCAGCGTTCGAAATCGCTCTTGTCCGGCCGTGTCCCAGATCGTAAGCTTTAGCTTCTGTCCCTTCAGCGTCACGTATTTGATCTTGAAGTCAACGCCTGTGCACAGCAACGGAATCACCAGGGAGGAGCCACCAAACACGCGGCTGTGCACGGCCGGGCACAGCAGTCGCAGACAACACCCGCGCGGAGACACGAGTTGAGCTCCCGTGCAGGCATTTGCCCATCACAGGGAGCCTGGCTCCAAATGGAGCACCACCAACGAGCGGGCCACTTCTCAACGGCCCAGCCGAGAGAACATATCACGTCCACCAACCCCGACCCCCTTCGCCCCTTACCAATCGTCGAGGCCGCGTGTTCGTCGAAGCGGTCAGTTGTGAAGCGCATCAGCAAACAGCTCTTCCCCACGGCCGAGTCGCCCACCAGCAGCACCTGGAGCAAGCAATTTCTACGTCAGATTCCGCGCTCTCCGCACCTCTACACCCACATCTAGCACTCGAACGGCTTTCGACGCACCTTGAAGAGCAGGTCATACGAGTCTCCAGCCTGGAGCGCCATTCCAGCGCCCGGCGAACTCCGTGCGCCAACCCTTTCCCGAGGGCAGCACTCCAAGCCAATAGCTTCCGCCCGGGTCCTGGGCGACGTACATACGGGCCAGCGCGCAAGGAACGGGCCTCTTCATTATGGGCCAAACGGCCCCAAAATGGGCAATTTCTGGCATGGTGGTGGCTGCGAACAAATGGCTGCGCAGGTCGGGCGCGAGTCCAGAGTCACACCGCCCCCGTCCAGAGGCATCGCGACCCTGGACGCCCCCGCCCGCAGCGCCTGGTAGGCGAGCAGGCTGCTTGCCTGGCCCGTCCGCAGCGCGGGAACGCGACGAGCGCCAACAGCTTTGCCAGCGGCGAACGAAGCGGCTGGTTGGCGCGGATGCCGCCCGCCGACGAGGAGGTCCTCAGCCGGGTGGACGACCTGCTGGACAAGTTGGCGGGCGGCGGCACCTCTGGCCTGGTGGACGACCTGGGTCAGCTGTCCGAGATCGTGGAGTCGGCGGAGGCGCGGTACCAGGACGTGGTGGGCGACACGCGGCTGAGCCCCAACAACCGCAACCAGCACCTGGTGGGCAGAGTGCTGGCCGTCGTGAAGGACTATGACGACGTGTTCGACGCGCTGCACGGAAAGTTGGTGGAGCAGCCGGCGGACTGGTCCCTGCGGCACAGGGTGGCGGTGCTGCGCTTCTTCCTGGCCACCCTCAGCTGCTGGCAGGACCAGCACCCGCTCAAGGACCAGCAGTTCGTGGAGGGGCTGCAGGTGTGGGTGCAGGAGTCCTGGGAGACGCAGGACCCGCCCACGGTGACGGAGGACAGCCTGCTGAGGGAGCAGCACACGGTGTACGCCACGGGACTGCTGGCCATTGCCCTCTCCAACCCAGAATTGGCCGGTGAGGCGGTGAGGTCTAGCCTGCTGCCCAAGTTCATCCGATACCTGAAGTACGCACTTTCGAACAGCAAGGACTCGTCGGAGGGCAGCCCCAAGGGTTCCAAGGTGGGGGCCGCCAAGGGCGCCCACAAGGGGTGTCCCCCGGAGGAGGAGGGGCCCCTCCAGGCCAGGGCTTCGTGCCTGAGGTGCCTGAAGCGGAGGTTCTGCATTCAGTGCCTGGCGGGACTGGGGGAGTATGTGGAGTGCCTGGGACCGCTGCTGCAGGAGCAGGGTGTGGACGTCGTGGTGGGGCTGCTTAGGCAGTACGCCAACGATGGCAGGGTGCTGATGGAGGTCCTGCACCTAGCTTCGGCCCTCCTGGCCCACAGGAAGTTTGCCGAGCTGATGATCAACAAGGACGGGGTGAAGCTCCTGCTGTCGGTGCAGCAGAGCCAGTTCACCCAGGGTGCTCTGGCGATGTGCCTGTTTGCTCTGGCAAGCACACCCCTGGCATTTGAGAGGGTGTGCTGCCTACAGTCCCCCGGTCCAGCCCAGATAACCAGCACCGCCCTGAGCCTTCTAAACAGTGGCTATGACCCGGCAAGGAAGTATGCAGCCCTGTTCTTTGGGGCGGCCATTAATTACCCTGCGATTCTAAGGGAGTTCGATGCGCAGGACAGCCTTCGGGCATTGCTGAATGTGCTGCGTGCAACGATCTTGCTTCTGCAGGGGCATCATCCACACACAGATCTGAGGCCTGAAAAGCAGGTTGCGTTCAATGCAGCCCATGCTTTGCGTCAGTACTTTAGGACTCACTTTGTGTTGCACGTGATGAGTATGAAGAGACGGACTGGGGGGCCAAGCCATGGCAAGGTTGTGAGGGTGGCTGCTCACAGAGGGATCGACATTTCTCAGGAAACAATGGAGCAGGAAATCAAAGCTGTGGAAAATGATCCGAGACTTGGGGAGGCATTTATCCAGGGGAAATGGGCTGTTCTGGACAAGTTCATGGAGTACGGGGGCGTTACTCTCCTGCTGGATCTTGTGCAGGTGGCCCCTGGTGAGCGATACTTCCATGACACAGCTCTGTATGCTCTGGAGATGCTGTACTTGATAACTATGTCGCCTGTAGCGAGAGCTACAGGATTTCTCTTCCTGACACACAGTGGCGAGGGGGGTGTAATGGCTGTGTTGCTGTCAGCGATTGCGGGACTGTCATCGTACGGAGACCATGAGGTTGTTCAGGCTGCACTACTGGTGATGTGCAATCTCGTAGCAGTGCCGTCGTCTCTGTCACACCTGCTACCGCCACTGGAAGCAAAAGGTGTGAGTGCAAGGTGTGCACAGAGAAATGCACATGCAGTGTCCGCCTCTGATGCGGTGCCAAAGCCTGGCTCATCGTCTGGAGCACAAGCTTCTGCAGGGCCTTCATCATGTGGGGACAAGGCGAGCTGCAGCAACCCAACTGGGGCAGGTGTGTCCTGGCAGCACAGTGCCATGGGGAAGGTACTGCAAAGCAGCTACCAGGCCGCCAGGGGGTCTCTGCGCTCCAGGAATGGCATCAAGGTACTGCTGTCACTGCTGCAGGCAAGGAACACCATCCCTGCTGGCTGTGTGCTGAAGGTGCGCTCGCTGGTGTGTCGCTGCCTACTGGGGCTTTTGCGAGACCCAACGATTCGCGTAATGCTCACCAAACTGCAGCTCGGCAGGCTCCTGGCTGAGCTGATCAAGGAGCCCCACAGTCTGCTGAACCAGAAGAGGGGGCATGCCTCCCCGGGATCGTCGATAGGAGGGGCTTCGACTCACGACACGTTCAACAAATACGCCCTGGAGTTGATCACATACACCACCAGCCCAGGCATTGGCGGTGCAGGGGCGGCTGCCTGCAACGATGCAGCAACTCCGGCCCTGCAGAAGATAGAAAGAGCCGCTATTGCCTCTGCGACACACATCACATACCCCACAGAGGACCTGCTGCAGCTCCTGCACGACCACCTGAAGGTTTGTGGGTTGCACCACTCTGCTGACATGCTGGCCTTGGAGGCCAGACTGGCTGGGAAGGGGAAGCTTCAGAGCACTGGAAAGGGCGAGGTGACCCCCCATCACTGTGTGCATCAGCCAAGCGGAAAGAAGCGGCAGCTCACTGTGTCGCCCAATTTATTGCAGACTCCCGGCACAGGCTCGCGGTGGAGCGCCAGGAGCCAGCCATCAAGTTCTGTGGCACGCCAGACGGTTGCAGCCAAGGAGGGGTCACTGGGGCATTGCAGCGTGGAAAGGGTTGCTGCAAGGGGGACAAAGAGACCTGCTGGCGACCTGCAGTCTCCTCAGCTCCCTCCGGCCTTGAGGGGTAGTCGAACATGCACAGGCTGTGAAGCATGTCCCTCTGCAAGGAGGGGTGGGCCTGAAGCGGATGACAGCCAAGGGTGTGCACATGCTTCACAGGCATGTTGCGAGACCAGGTGCAGCAAAGAGATGGGAAATTGTGGGTTGGTTGCATCAGATGTTGACATGCTTGTGACAAAGAATCTTGCAGTGGGTGCTGGCGAAGAGCACTTCCTGCATGGACGCATGGAGTTGGACGGGTTCAATGCTTCGACCACCAACGTGGAAGCACCCTTTCTTGCGGAAGAGATGCCCAGATCCATCAGCAGCCCAGATGCTGGGACGAGTACCAGGAAAGACAGGTCGCAGGATGAAAACCCCCTTCTTGCTGACTTGCCAGGAACAATGTGGGGTGGGAGGAAGAAGACAGTCAGGGTGCATGGGCTTGCTGAGGTGCCCCGCCATGTTCAGGCATGCGCGTCGGAGTTCCCATCGGGTCCCAATGTCAGCAGCAAGCTCAACACGATTGTCATGTCCTACCTGAAGCACCAGCACCGCCAGCTGTGCATGCAGTCAGACAACCCCATCACAGTCATTCCACCGTTGTCCCTTCTGACCTCACGAGGCTTGCCACAGCCGAAGCGTTCACTGGATGCCCCGGTCAATGCAGTTTCCCGCCACTCGAGGATGCAGGCAGGGCAGAGGCACGGGGGCCTGTTTGGGGGCCGTGCAACGCGCCACCATGTGTACAGCCGCTTCTGTTGGAGACGCATGCTCAAGGAGGAGGGTCCCCAGCTGTTGACCTGCTGCAGTTTCGTCCGGGGTTGGGTCAACCTGATAGCCGGCACCCACATGGGCGAGCTTCGGATGTATGAGCATGGGATGGACACTGCAGACGTTTACCCGGGCCACGCCAGCGCCGTTCAGCTGATCGACACCATGGTCGTGGGCGAGGCAGGCATGGTGGCGACGTCTTCCCGGTCAGACGTCATGCTGTGGAATGTCGACCGCATGGAGGACGGCTGCCTGTCAGAATTTCACAACGTCCGCTCTGGCCGTTTCAACAGGGCTGGCAGCCAACTGGCCTGCATAGGCAACCTCCCGCACAGCAGCAAGGTCGTCATCTACGACGTGGCCACCAGCCAGGAGCTGGTACTCGAGGAGGCCGTGGATGGCACTGCCTGCAAGTCCTTGAGCAAGAACGTCAATGGTGTGAGCTTCAGCCCAAGCGATGAGCTGCTGGTGTGGGGCAACACGTTGTGGGACCCCCGCGCCCCCCGTGCTATCCACACCTTCGACCAGTTCACCGACTACTGCGGTGGCTGCTTCCACCCTAGCGGCCTGGAGCTCATCATGAACTCGGAGATCTGGGATCTGAGGACGTACCAGCTGATGAGGAGCGTGCCACTGCTGGACGGCTCGCGCGTGACCTTCAACTCCTCGGGGGACGTCATCTACTCAATAATGCAGCGCTCCCCCGACGACTTCGGCGGCCTGAACAACACGCGGCGCCTGAGGCACCCACTGCACAGCGCCTTCAGGACCGTGGACGCCATCGACTACCAGGAGATCGCCACAGTCCAAGTGGAGCGCTGCGTGCTGGACTTGGCCGTGGACCCTTACGATCAGTACTCCGCTGTGCTCACAATGGACATGGGGGATGTGCGCACCACGGCGCTGCGGGTGTACGAGGTGGGCAGGCAGAAGCCGGCGGAGGACGACTCGGAGCTCGATGAGGACGACGACGCGGAAGAAGAGGAGGACAGGGACACGGACGTGGGGGACCCGGAGGACGACGAGGATGACGAAGACGACGACGGGAATGAGGAGGAAGACGACGGCGACGAAGACGAGGAGGACGGGTTGTCGCTCAGGAGGGAATGGGGCGAGGAGGGGGATTCCGTCCTGGACTCGGAGTCGGGGTACAGTGACGCGTCCAGCGTGTCGCAGAGGGACCTCGAGGAGGAGGACCAGGACTTCGAGGCGGAGATGGTGAGCATGCTGCTGGACCTGGATCGTCGCCGGGAGGAGGGCGACTCGGACGAAGGGGCGTCCGTGGACGACTCGGACGGGCTGTCCGATGGGTATTAGGGCGCGGTCGGCGGGCCGAGAACGACGTTGGGAAACTGCAGCGCTGCTGCTGGGGGCTCCAGGCATTTCGATTTGAAGACTGTGGGGTTGTTGTAACCTGCGGAATCAGCACTGACGGACTCGAAACTGTGCTGCTGGCATTCAGATTGGGTGAATCGCATTCATGGCAGTCGTTTCTGCCTACGGGATGCTCTTCCCGCCCGAATCCTCCCTGGCCAAGTGCGTTGCAATTTCTCCCAGCAGTCGTCCGTCACCCAAACAAGGCCCAGTGGCCGTCGTACCAATTTTGCCCTTGCTTCGCGATTCACACCACAGTACTTTCCCCAGTACTTTGCACTTCACAAATTCCACCTTCCAACCGTACCCACACACCTAGGGATGGGCAGGCGGGAGCCCAAAACAGGATGAAGACGGCCTTTGGGCGCCACCATAAATAGGCGGCACCCACCGCCCCCAAAGCGCGCCAGCATATCCCGTGTAAACGCCAAACCGTGGCTCCCCTAAGGAAGCCCGAATACAAACTATTTGGCCCGTGATCATTCGCTGTCCTCGGACCTTAAGGTGCGGACGACGGCCAGGGTGTCCCCCGTCAAGGCCGCTGACGTGTTCTCGCCTCCCACCCACGTCTCTAGTCAGAAAACTCATGAATAGAGTACAGAGACGCAGAGATATCAACTAAACATCGAGGCAACCCAAGGACGCCAACACAAACTGCAGATAACCAATGTACGCTGATCCACAACCCCAACGCTGATTTGCTATTCAGAGGTGAGGGATAACGCGCCTCCTGATTGCAAACTCCCTCGCTGCATTTGCAGAGGGCACGTCCCAAGCCGACCATCAACATGGTTGATGTTTTGTATACCAAAAGGCAAGATAGAGCACCTTCCCTTCATACACCAACTGTTCCAGATGGATCCACAAGGGCCGCGAGTCCTTAACACTATGCAGCCCTGTGCATCCCCGTTAGAACCGTGGGCCAGATCCCTCAACTCTGTGGAATGCACTTGCGGCCAGCGCGCACACCCTGCCACGGCATCCTACATCCGGATTTCGGGGTGCCTCTGGCGAAGGCAATCATGTAACCATCTTATTGACGCGCCCCAGAAGAACGACGCGCGCGCGACTCTCCTCCCGACGCCTGACATGGACATCTCATACATGAAATATTCATGTTGAGGCAATGGCCACTGTTGGGGTGAATCTCACAGGTCGCATTTCTCCACCCTTTTGACGGTCCAGACCTGCTGCAAGGTCTGGCAGCTGATACACGCTATCCACTCAGGAGATCGATCTTCCGAGTGGCAAACCTGTACGCGTACAAGTTTGTCACTCCTGAGATCGATCCGTATGGTGGGCGGTTCCGCGGCTCATATGTCCTTGTGAAAGTCTGTCAGGGCATCTTCAGGTCTCCATCCATCATCCGTTTACGCCGTCCCTTCCTTTCAAGGCAGGAATAGCACGAGGTGTACGCGGACAACCTGGTACGCCCTCCACGGCTTGATCTCCGACATACCCGGATCTTCCTCAAGAGGGCTGGAGAAGTTTGAATTTCAGACTTCGTGGATTCTAGATGTCGTGTGTCTTTTTCCACGCAATGCCATGGTATCCACGGCAATCTTTGGATCGGGTACACGATCAACGACAGCACGTCGACACCTTCCAGCTCCAGGAGGAACGCCACCCCGACCCTCCACCGTCGGGGTTCAGAAGCCTGGAGCTTTGTGGGCTTACCCCAGAAGAATACACCACTGCCACGGATGGACAAGCGCTGGCTGTGCAAGTCCTTCAGTTGGAGTGCAATGGAAGAGTGCCCAACTGGTCCTTTGCCCCCAGGGTTACACCACAACAATCGTGAACTGCCAGCACAACTGCACGTCGTGCATGAAATGGACAAAATTTGCATTGCGCCATCTCTACAGCCGGTGCAGCGCCTGCAACACGCGCTCCAGCCTCGCTACCGACTGTTGTCTATTGAACTGGATCATCACTTCCGATTACATCATGTGATGTTACATGCATGTACCTAGGAGACACATAGGATGCGCAGCAACTCAGTGGTTGGATCGTGGCAATACATTGAGGTTACGTGGAAGAAGTCATGGACGCTGCTTTGATCAGGCGGAATAGGGAGCCAATGGCTGCCACCTCGCCTCGATATGTAGGATTTCTCGATGATGACACATTGGCGACTGGACGCACTGCCAGGATTCCGACATTGGATGGGCGATCCGTTTGCATCCTGTGATGGGTCGTCGACGCAAGGACTGGCGATGGGGTGGGACGCCGCGTCCGAGCTTGACGTCAAGGGTGACCAAACCATCCCCAATGTCAGCACTCGCAGGTGACAGAACCACTGTCGCTTCGTCCCCTACAAGTGCGCAATGCACGGCATCAAGAAGTGTGGCACAGCCGTCATCACACGGAATTCTGACTTCGTACTTCCTTTTCTGTGCGTCTTTGATGTGTGAGAAAATACTCAACTCGGAAACACGCGAAGACACACTCGCGCGGTGTTTCGATCGGCTTGTGCAATCTGGAGTTCATGCTCTCGCGTTGAGGGCGTCTGCGTCCCGGCAGACCCCAGCCGCCGTCACAATTCGGACCTGACCGCAACAGCTGCAACGTGCTGCTGGGGGGACGCCAAGAGGGCTTCACGAGGGTGCAAACTACCGCCAGTCGTTGGCATGAATTCTGTCGATTCGAGATGTTGGCCCCATCACCGCCACCAGTCTGTCACTGGCGCGGTGAGCAGTCGGTCCCTGCGAGATGCAGCAATTGGAGATGACGGCCCTGCGATCTCCGTGTGTACATAACGGGGCCGAATTCGCTCGGCGCCCACCATCGATCCGCCTTGTTCTGCTGCGCCCCGGTGGAAAGGGGGCATTATCCGCCGCCCGCCGCTTCCCCCCACAGGTCCTGGGCCTCGCCTGGACTGAGCGCCCCTTTGTGGTCGACCGCGCGTCGGCGCTCCTCCCAAGGCGGCGAGCAGGTACGGCAGCCTCCACGCAGGATGCTACCCTTGACCCTTGGGACGGCTTGTAGGACCCTCGCTGGCGTTAGGGGCCCTGGGGCTTGCAAGGTCTGCGCCTATGCCATCGTGCCATTCTGCCAGTGTCCGCCCGGCGGCCGCTGGCGACCGTGTCTAGGCGCGCCTGGCGCTGGAAAACGTGGCGTTTCCAGTTGCTCGCCGCGCCCGCTCGTAGTGCTTTCGTCGCTGTACCGCGTCGAGGGCGGAACCTGTAGGCCTGTGAGGACTGGCGACGCTGGAGCGGCGGCGCCGGTGAGCGTCAGTCACGGCCGCCCTGACGCGTTTGGTGTGGCCGCAGTGTGGACGATGAGCATCAGCAGGTTCCGCGTGCCCCGGATTCTGCCGAAGCCGCTGCTGGGCGTGAAGAGGCGCCACAAGGGGGACGGCTCCAAGGGGTCGTGGACGTTTCGCAAGGGGCCCTTCTTCAGCATGGAGTCGAACAAAGTGAAGATGGGGAGCTGGTCGCGCTTGAAGTGGACCATGTGCATGCCATACGGAACCCCCTTGGTGAACTACGAGTGAGGCTCGCTGGACCAGTGGGGCCAGTGTACTGATCTGGCTCGCGGGGCTGCGCCGCGCACGCACAGACGGTCACTACCTTGGGATTGTGAGGAATGCTGGGCAACACATATTAACTTGGGATGGGCGGCTTCTTGATTGGCTGTGCACCTTCTCCAGGTGTTTGAATTCTGGCAATTCTTGTTGAGGTTCCTGGGCAGCGTGCCCATTGTATGATATGTATGTATGTTGATAGCGACAAACTTCGAAGTGCAGGGGCGAATGGGTTCTGGATTATTCGTTGTGAGGATGAACGAAATGAAACTGCTGCTATTGGGTTTGACCAATGTTGCTTCCGATTACCCAGTGCTTCAAATGGACAACAGTCGCCTGTCGCCCTGCTGCTACCGCCAGTGACGCGGGGTCTTTCTGCCACAAACGCCCCACACTGGACTGTTGTGGATCAACCCCCTGAACCCAAAGGAATTGCATGATGTCTGCCTGTACCAGATATCGAATTGATATCTGAGGCCATTGTTGCAAGTCACCACTGCTGACATATCCCAGAGTATGGTCATCCTGCAGCAAGAATAAGCGCTGATCAATGCTCTCCTGTCGTTCGTCTTTTACAGTGCTGCAATGACGCTGACACTGTATGTCCAGAAGTAGCACTCATGGGTGATTTTCTGTTGTGAATGAGGACAGCAATTGAGAGAATGGCGACTTCCAACACTTTTTGACTACATTTGTGAAAAACGCGACAAATCACGCCACTGAACTTCGAAGGCAGTGTCCTGCATGACTCCATATTCCCAAACAACCAATGCTTCCGCCCTGCGCCCCACAGTGCGATTGGCCCACAACAGCAGCAGCATACACTGAAAGGTGACTTCGGTTCCCAACATGTTGTGGAGATCCCATTGACACAGCAGGGAACTTGGGGATCAGAAAATGTCACCTTCGGTGGACAACAAGGACAGGAAGTGGCCGTATAACAGCTGTGCAACCGTAGCCATCATTGGGAGTGTGCAACTTGCCTTGTGTGAAGTATGTCTTTTTACACCACGTGTTGCAAATACAAGAACCATTGCTGCCAACAAATCCAGGCAGCCCAGTCATTGCCCCACCAGAAATACAACACAGTTCTCTTAGAATTTGAAGGTTGATCCCTGGGAGTCACACAAGTCATTCCCATTACTCACACGTTATGAATTCCCACCTGGATACACACCCTTGCTTCTGTGGTGGAAGCACACAAGAATTACGAACCCAGTGAGAGACAAGGTCCTCTTGGAGCGTGCCTGCATCAATTTGACACATGCTTTTCGACTATTATCAAAGCGCACGTCGGTGGCCCAGCGGCCTTCTGGCAGGCATCCATTGACAGCAGCACCCCTTGCAACAGAGTTGCGCCCTGCAATCCCTCAGCCCATGGGGTTCTGAAGCGGCGCTGCGGATCACACACCTGCAGCTGCCATTCAGTCCCAAAGATAGCTCAAGGATGTGTTTATTCTGGGCCCACAACCACGTCGGTCAGCAGGGCTTCTGCTTCTCTGTCAGCAAGTTCGTGGTTCCCAACAGCGCTGCCCTCAGACTACAGTATTGTTTGCCATGTCCCAACCCAATGTGATGCAGTTTCCTGGAACGTGAAAATCCCGATGCAGCCTCATTTTCTGACAGTGCCTGTTGCGCTTGAGTGCAGCAGATACATCAACTTGCCGATTCGGTTGCACACAACTGGACAATGCATCGTGCTGCATGGCTCCTCTTGCTGTGGTTGCAGCACGAAGCCCAATCGAGCAGTTACGTGCCCCAAACGTCACTGAGTCTGGAAGAGGACATGCCATTGGACAGACTGTGGCTGTGCTTGTGTCTCATGTTCACTGACCCCAGGCCCTCGCATCCAATCAAATGTGCAAGCTGGTCAACAGTTGTGTTGATTGTCTATGCACACCATGCACACAAGGGTGTGAGCACACTGTGGTGAAATGCACGCCTTATTATGCCCCAAAAGTTCAAAAGCAACGTCTGCTGCGTCAATAGCAGTGCAAATGTTGCACTCTGCTGGCTTCAAGACTCAGAAAGGATAGAGGAGAACATTGCAGGTTAGCATAGCAGAGCAAGAGTAACCACAAGACCAGTACACAGGTCCTCTTGACCATATGCCTTCACATAACATGCCTCAGTAGTGCGCCTATACCAAGCTGACAACACTGTTCTTTGTCACAAACTCGATTGCATCGAATTTAGTGCCTGAGCCAAGCTTGCGAGCGTGCCTGCATTCCGCACCTTTACACTGTGTGCCAGTAGCTCACGTGGAACTGTTCCTTTCCCGTAGTCTTGGAGGCCTCGTGCATGTGCAGAGCCAAGAGCCACAGCGATGGGGCTTTGCGATGAATTCTGGTGCTCTGCCATCCTCAGAACCAGATCCCTGTTCATCACACAACACAGCTGTTCGTCATGCAATGAACGCACAGTGGGCAAATCCCATTCGATGTAGGATGGTGCTGGCAGAGCCAAGTGCCCAAATGTCCAGATGGATTTGCAAATAAATGGACAGGGTGCGCCACCTACTATCATGACTGAGTTTCACTATGAGCAACAGGAATGCACCGCCACAGCAGGCAAAAGCCACACAAGCATAGGCACAAGGACTGTTGCATATATATTTGAGGGTTGTTCTCTGCGCGCTTGCAGACTGTATTTTGGGTGATTATTATCTGTGTTATGACAAGCTGTGCGCGCAGCGCACTTCATCAGCATCAGCAGACATTTCGCAACGACAACGCCGTCGTTAGAACATCTGGAGCTCATCAACTTCGTTTCAAATCGGCCCAAGTCCCCATAATAAAAAACCAAAACTAGCAAACATGTGCAAACAGACAAGGGAAGCATATGAGAAATGGAGTGTGCACATCTCACCATTGGGATGTGGATTTGTGTGCAGGTCCGCCAATGGGGTTGTGAAATTATGGATGTGCGTGGCAAAGGAGCTGACAATACACAACAGAGGGGCCCCCAAAACAGCTACATCCAGAAACAAGTGCTACTCTTACAGGAATAACATCCAAAGGAGATCGTAACACGATCTTGCAATCGACGTGCGACCTGGTCAACTCTGGCCCCAACACATCACAGGGCATAATTGCTCGCAGTTCACCTCAACTCCACCAGCGTGGAACAAGTGTCCCTCATGTGCTTCGAGGTCTCGCCTCCAAGACTGGCCCTCTCTGTGTTGTAGCCAGACGACAAGTCCACTCCTGTTTTCCGCACAACAAGTACACACTGTAGAGGCAGTTGAAACAAAGAGTTCCTTTGGGTGAATGTCAATCAAAAATTCGGACCTGGATTGAACATGGGGACCATTCACCACCATACTATGTGCGTGCCCTCTTGCACACCAATCAAATCTTGGTGCCTATAACCGAACAGCATTCCATGCAAAAGGAAATAGAAGCATTCTGAGGATGGCAACTGCGCTTTCCTCACCTGTAGATGGACTGGCACCATTTGTTGTCTGCAGCAGTTGCTGCATCTGCAGCGCAGGCCAAGATCAAAATGACGGCACATTCTCAAACCTATTTCATTTCGAATGTGAAACACGCAGCAAGCACACTGCTACACTGCATGCTGCCAAACACCTGTCCTGCAAACATGACTATAAAACTTGTTTGTTGTGGGGGCCCCATTTGTGTACATTCAGCCTGTTTTTCACGTGTGCCCACAGCCAGCAGTTGCAGCCAGTTTTTTGGTTGGAGGCCCAATTCATTGAGGATTCAGCTGTTTCAACTTTACGCAATGTATTGTACCCCAGCACAAGAAGTGCTGCAAGCAACCCACCAAATGGGGAGCACATTCCCAAGAAATGGGCTGCCAGTGCAAAGGACACAAATGCCCCATATCACTATCACACACGACTTTCGTTGAGTCATTTCTAGGACAGTTGGCTGCAATTGCAACACCTCGCAGAACATACTGTTAAGTTTGCCTATGGGGGAGCGCATTATAGGATCTGCAATTTAATATTTGGTGGTTGTCTGGTGGTAGCCAGAGATGCATACACTGCAAGTTTCACAAAAGAATGGCAGCTAGCAATCAATACAACCATTGTGTACTTTGGGGTCCACATACAGTGTTTAAAAGGGGCATGGTTAACGCAGTGTACTGCAAAGTTGGCCTGCAAATTTAACTGTTGCATATATAACTTTGCACCTGCTGACTGGCTTGTTTACCTTTCATCATATGCTTTAACTGGGCTATGCTGCTTGGCATGCCATGGCCTTCTGCTATGGCAAATGCACTGTGCAAGGTGCAAGAGTGTGGAGAGCTAAATGGGTACCTTTTTAAGTTCCAAATGAAGGGCTTGATTCTCATCGCATAGTTTTGCAGCCTGGTTGCGTTCCTCAATGGCTGTTGCCTGGGCATCGGCAACTGCCTGCTCCAGCCACTGGACCTGTGCAATAGGAGGCACACAACCCAGTTGTCAAACTCATGGGCATGGGGACACAGCACAACTGCTTAGAATCATATGCCAGCCAGTCGTTCATGGGCAGGCATTGTCCATCGCCCCACCTAGCCTATGGCACCAGCTCTGTGCTGCCCATGGCAAACTGCCCAACTCATGAATCATCTCAAGCAGATGCAATTTCTAGATGGTTTATTTTCATGGATGCCACAGTGAGGGAAGTTGTGGAAAAGGACCCTGTCACAGACGAAAAGAACATACTGTGATTGCTCTTTTATGAAGCTGTTGGTCTGCATGGTACTGATGCTAGGTTCACCAATCGCACTCTCACCTTGGTATGGGCAACAGGGACCAGGACAGATGTGTTGCTTGGCACATCATAAAGCAGCTAAGAAGGCTTCAATTTGGGCTACACCACCCAGATTCAGAATCTTGCTTAAATTGAGGATGATGTCAGCCTGACATTCTAGTCCTTGAAATTCACCTTGAATAGTTCCATTCCTGACAACATTCTTTACAGCCAATGCCCACCACATGAAGCCAGTGTACCAACCTTGTCATCGTCAGTTGGAGAGGCATTAGTCTCGCTCAAGAGACTCTCCAGTTCCTCAACACGTGCCCTTTCTTCTGCCTCCCTGCGTGTCATCTGATTTCTACAAAGTGTTGTTAGTAAATTGCAGTGAGACAAGATAAATGTTCAGTGAATCGACAATGCACCATATTGCTATCACCCAGCACCCACAGATATCCTCCATGGGCAATGAAACAGCTCACATGCAATATCCACGAGATTGATGCACAATGCAAAATGAATCCGATAGATGTTGTCACACTCAGGCACGCACCTCTTGAAGTTGTTGCTCCAGCAGCTGCTGACTTGTTGTGTATTCGCCCCAGAGGCTCTGCAACTCCGAGGTCTGGGCGATCATCTGCTGTGTGTGCGATTTTTCCACCTGCAGTTCCGCTCGCAACCGGGCATTTTCCTCCTTCACCCGCTGCACTTCGTCACCATATTGGGCAGCCTCTTCTCTTGCTTGAGCAAGTTCATGCTGAGGGCACAAATAGGTCAGGTGGCAGTTGACCTGCTGATGCTATTGCTGCATTCCCAGTTATGCTCCAGCACACGCTTTATCCATTCCTCCTATGGTTGTATGGAGTTGTCTCAGCAGAGGCCAGCAGGAAAAGAAGCACTAACCTGGATCGATTTTTCTTTGTCATGTCGCCTGGCCTCCTGAATTTTGGATGCCTGCAGCTGGTCGACCAGTGACTTGAGCGATGTGGAGCCGTTGGCCCTTTCAACAGGACACAGTTTTGTCACAGGTGAACCAACATAGCAACAGCATCAGGAAGGGCTCCCTAATATATACTTGCCCTCCAGACAAAGCGAAAGCACTGAGCCCTCCAGAGGTAGCGGAAGAAAACACTGGCGCGCAGGTGAGGCGCCCAACCTTCCGGCGATCGGGGTTGTTGGGGGCGACGCCCTTGGCGTCTCCCTGAGGATTTCGTTCGCCATTTTCGCTTCCTCCAGCTCTGCTTCCGCCTCGTCTAGTCTCAGCTCGAGGACCGCAACAACCTCCTGCAGGGCCTCGGCCCATGCAATCTGGGCATCCAGACGCACGTTCAGTTCCCACCGCACCACAGGCTGCCCCGTGGCAAGTCAGGCACCCCGCTACCGAAATCACACGGACACAAATCTGCTTATCCACGCATTCCACCCAAGGAACCAGGCTGGACAGCGTCCCCGTCACCAAGTGCGGCCCCAGTGCCGCTATTAGCGTTCAAGCAAAGGCAAATGCAACTGCCAGGGGAGGAGCACGGA